>JAMJFZ010000242.1:55525000-55787500 GCA_026225945.1 Cricetomys ansorgei
CTCAAAGCTAATACTGGGAAGTATTTGTCTTCAAGTGCTCAATACATACTAGCTGGTTTTCAGATATTTCCCAGAAGTTACAATCATCAGGAACAGAAGGCTAGAGAGAGGTGGCAGCTGTCTCAAGTGCAGTGTGATGGGAGTTAGAGGTTTACAGACTTTAATAAATTGTGGAGCAGAGGAGGAACTAAGGGAAGAGTGTCTTCTCCGTGCAGATCAAACATTTGCAGTTTTCCTCAATAAAACAACCCAGGTACTCCCCAGAATGAGGTGAGAAACAGATGTCTACAGAGTCAAATTCTTCCACCCTGGGGTGGTGAGAGGTGGAAAACCCCACCTCCACTGGGCACATTCAGTTTAATTCCCTAAGGAGGGAGAGCCCAAGAGAAAACATCACACATGGAGTAAGTCAGAATTGAGAACCCCTGACTTCTCATTTCCAACCCTACAATTACTTCATGGAAACACACCTGCAACTCTTCACGAAGATGTTATCTGGAGGCTTGAGGGGCAGGTAAGAAAGCTTGGTAGAATTGGAGACATATATGCCCTGCTCTCTCTGTCACGCATAAGCAGTGCATCCATCTGGAAGATTGCTCTGTGCTTAGCCATCACTTGCCCTTAGGTGGGGAAAGTGTCCTTCCTCTCTCTCAGAGTGACTCAAGGTTCTTGGTAGTCTCTAATGCCTCAAGCTACCTTAAATAACCCTCAAACCTTCTGGCTCTTCTCTTTCCCCAGCCTGACCTCAGTTGATCAGGAAAACTACGTGTACTCATTAAGTTCTTCCTGGGACTTGGGTCATTCACAGCCACAGGGCCATGTCTTTTTCTCTATGGAGACAAAGCCTCACATTTGAAGTTAAGGCAGTTCCATCCTGTCCTCTCATGATGCTAAAATGGAACTCACCGTCTATGCTTATGCGTGCACCCTTACTCTCTTCTAAAGTGACTCATGGTAAACTACCCCTCAATCTCTAGTTCCTAATGAGAGCAATATCCTTCCGAATAAGAACATGTTGAAAAACCATTTAGTGCCAGAGGCACTTGTAGCTCTAGTCCTGTGCAATAGCCTAGGCATTTCTGGAAAAAATGACATCACATTCATCAGCAGCACTTTTTTTTTTTTTCTTGAAGAAATGATACTTCCTTGGTGTTCCATCCATATACTTGCGGATGTCTGTGAGATATTTTTTTTAATTAAAAAACTAGACAAGCCTGTTGTACGAAGTGAATTAGGTGAATATTACCAAGAATGTGGAAGCTAATGACATGTAATTGATGTCCACAGAAACTGTCCTCAACTCACCAAGGTATGTAATCCTTAACAATTTACAGGTCCTTTGAACATCTCCTGCTTACTCAACTCTCTGCAGCAGAGGTTTAAATAGATTCTTTGCTTATGACAGCGTAAGGGTAGAAATGCGTATTTGAATCCAGGGCATTAGCTACATATATCTGTATACCATTGCACCATGCCTCCATGCTCACGTATAGAGTCTCTGCTGTGTTCAAGTGCCTGTACTACCTCCTAATTTGAGAACACATGGAGGCCAAGGCTCTTCCCTCTTTTGGGGAAAAAAAAATCAACATTTATTTACTTATTTCTGACATACAGCAGAAATAAAATATAAATGGATTTTAGGATTAGACACAATTAAAAAAACACTTGAATTGCAAAGTGTTTTTATGGCTCAAAGTCCAGGAAGGTTATTGAGAAGACTTGTGAAGCTGTGAGCATTGCTCATGGTCATATTTTTGTGGAAGCTGCAATAAATACCTCTGAAGCCCAAGTGTGTGTGTTTTCCTTTCAGTGCCCCTTTCTCTCCCTCCCTCACTGTCTCTTCTTGTCTCTCAGTTTTTTGTAGACCAATAACATTCTTTGCCTAAATTCATGGAAAAATTGGATTAACTCCTACAAATGTTTAGGTGCTAATTTCAGGTGTTCACCCATACAATGAGTTTGGGATACACATCTATATGTTTGAGGATTGCTGCGCAAGCATAAAAGAAATAAGATCCATACCTTTCAATGAACTCCCAACAGTTATCCCCTCCCTCCATGTTAAAAACCAGGAAGAGGCTAAAAGGACAGACTAGACAGTTGGAGATATGTTCTATGTACAGAAAACACATAGCTAACACTTACTGAACAGGTGTGCAGTACAGCAGCCCTGAGAAGCATTCATGTTTTACAGGAGCTCCCCGTTACCTCTGAGATACATACACTTCCTCTCGTTTGTCAATGAAGTGAATTGAGACTCTGGACTTCAATTCTCTGAATTTTCAAAAACTCAAGTTCTACTCCATTCCCCAGCCGCAAGGCCCTGATCCTGACCCGCCTAAGACACAGCACAGGATGTCACTCTGTGTGATTTTAGCCAGGTGATATCACACAGAGTCGAATCTGACTTCTAAGGTAGAGATAACATTTTTACCTTTGGCCACCTGTGAGTGCGAAAGGAGAATGATAGGTGCCATATTGACCACACAGGGCTTGGCCAAGGACAAGCCAAAGGGGGAAGCACTGCTAACAGGGAGGCAGACTGCAGTCTCACCATAGTGCTAATGCTAGGTCAGAAAGCAGCACAACCATTTGAGTGACACAAGACATTTTCAAACCAAGTTGCTACAGGTTCATTTTGACTTAGGTCTAGCCACTATTGTCATTAGGGTGCTAAGTTCTTGGGATGAATCTGAATGTGATGAAGGCAGGGACAGAAAGGAAAGGCCAGTAGGCCAGTTCAAGTACCTCAGGTGAGAAGAGCAGAGCTTATTCTCACTGAATCTCTGAGGCTCCTACAAAGCACCTTGCTTCATTGTCTTTTCTTCCCCCAAGGCTGAGGGAAGAAGAGCCCCACTTCCTGAGTCGGTATGAATACTTGCAGTGCTTCCTTCCACACCGTCCTTCTGGCTGGAAGTCAGATTACCAAGGAGTTTTACATATCCCCATGAAAGAATATTGGCGACAACAGTTGAAAGTCACCATTAATCTGAGATTTCTTTTTCTTCCATTCTTTACCTCAAAGAAATAGCTGCCAGGGTATAAATAAACAGGGTTTAAAGATGAGGGTGATGGCAGCAATAAGGTTACAAGATGGTAAACAGAGGCCAGTCCTGTTGCTCTCCCTCAAATTGCCTTCATGTGCCAAGTCTAGGAAATTTCAAAGTCCCTTCAACTAAGGCTGTCCCTTAGTAGCTGACTGAACAATGGAAATAGACATCTCTGTCGACATTACACCATCAAACAGGCAAAATGCTGAGTTTCTATTTTTTATTATCTTCCTTTATTTCTTTATTTCCCTAAGTACAGGAAGCTAGTATACCGAAGTACCAAGATCCTAGGGTTGCTATTGCCAAAAAGGGAAGGTGTAACTTAATAAACTAGATCAGGTTTGCTGGCCCATAGCTGTAAGCCAACTCTGTACCTTTCACTCTACCACCTTTCTTTAAATAAAGCCTTAGGAAATAAGGCAATTTTGAGGCATCTACTTTCCATGGCTGTTAATTAGCCACAGTGTAGACCTGGATTATGTAAGAGTCTGAGGGGTCAGACTCAGACTCAGGGTGGGTTGGGACAGGGGAAGGACTTACACGAACACTGACCTTTACCTGCAACGGCTCTTACCACCTTATCATAACGTTACTTCCCACTCCTTTCCAGTTCATCTCAGAGGGAAACATGCTTCATCTTGCCCACTTTGTCTGCATTCTTTATAAGCTTCATGTTCCAGTTAGCTCCACGAGGTAAAAGCACAACACAACTGTCTTGGCTATACCATGGAATTAAAGTACATTTACTGAAATGCTACGGAAATAATAAGAAAAACAATAAAGTAAGCCTGTAAGGAGCAGCTACTGAACGCCGAGAAACTTGAAACATTAAATTGGGCATGATGACATGTGGCTGTCATCCCGGCTATGTGAGAGTCTACAGCTGAAGGACTGCTTATGGCCAACTCTGGGAACAAAGGAGGAAACTAATTTGGAAGGGAATCAGGGAATCGGGAAAGAGAAGAGAAAGGAAAAAGGAAGAAGGAATGGGATGAAGAAGGAATCATTAAGAAGCCCTTGAGTAAGGAAACGAAGCAGGAGAGAAGGAAAGGAGGCCTACAAGGCTGTGAGAAATGAAAGCAGCACTCAGCTTGGGTTAAAGTCATAAGGTCGCTAGCGTTGAACTGAAGATGAGAAGAGGGAGAAGTTAAGTCCTACTTAGAGGTGTTACTTGAGATGGGAATAGGTTGCCGGAGAAGTCCACAGCCCAGTTAAAGTTTAACTAAAAATTACAGTGAAAAATTAGTTTAGAATGAGTACCATATACTGTATGTCATACACTAATACTAGATACGTTTTCATTATTTATGTGAAGTCTGTACTTGGCTTGACACTTGACATTTTATTTGCCCAATCTAGCAACACTAGGGAGTACAGAGAGAAACTGTCTTATATTTTCATTACCTGTATTGAAAACTAAGATTTAAAGAACTCTATCATTTGTATTAAACACTACAATATCTTACCGATATCATTTCGTAGAAAGGAACAGGGGATTTAAAGAACAGAGGCCTAACAAGGAATCAAAAGTGTAAGGTAAGAAAGCAAAACAAAGTTCGTCTTGTGGCCCCAGTGAAATGCTGCCTCCGGCTGCAGGGCAGAGTGTTAAGGAGAAGCCCAAAACGCTGTGAAGGACACAGTGCTCACGTAGGCAGTGCTCCCACCCCTGCTCTGATATGTAAGTGATATAACTACTTATTTTTAAAATGAGGGAAACGCCTGCCAGCACAGCAGGGTTGTTATGAGAATTCAATGTTGGTCATATTTGTTTGTGTTTTGAAAACTAAGGCATTTTATAAACAGGATGGGATTCTTGCTCGTAACTCAGGATTGAGCCAGAAAGGAACACTGACCAAAGGGTGACCTGCTTAGAGGTCAGGTCAGTTACCAGCAATGAGCCATCCACCAGCTGGGATCAGAGATAAGTTAGACAGATCCTTCTGTCTGACAAGAAGATGGACATTTGGGAGGAAATGTCTAACAGCAATGGGAATTATTTGCAACAGCTGGAGGGGTGGCAGCACTGTGGAGGGCTTGCTGTGGAACACTGGGGACAGGTAAGTAAACTGCACCAGCAAAAGCCTCTGGACTAAGTGTCTGTCGAAAGCATGGGACGAGAGAGGGAGCACAGGGCTAACAAAAATCTCTACACGTCACAAGGAAAATAAACCTTCCCTCTGCCAGAGGAGTCCTTCCTTCTAACCAAGTATCTTGCTTAGCACTCCCAGATGCCTGCTAAACAATTTCACTTCTCTTCCACAAACACTGCCAAGGAAGGCTTGTGATTCTCACACTTCTCCAACAATGTGTATGTATTCACCAGTGGATGGAAGAAAATTTTACTCTTAAAATTGGTGCTCCTTGACTGTTTAAGTTGTACATAGTCGATCTATTACCTTAGATATTTAGTTAAAAAAAAAAAAACAAGACAAAAAAACAACCTCTTAAAATTGACATTTCCTGAATGTGGGCTATCAGCACACCAAGGGTGAAATCTCTTGAGAGCAGCAAATATCCTTCGGAATAGACAACTCCCCCTCCCCTCTCTCTCTAATCAAAAGAACAGGCATTCTGAGTGGCTTCATATACAGACCCAGTGGCAGGAACATCAGATCAGGGACCTGAACCTTTCTTTCCCCATGTGTATAGAATATCTCATCGTGTCTGAATCCAGCTTTGCCCTGGTGTGGGCAAGAAGCTCTGGTAAGTTGAGGACTGCACACATGGGAAGAACAGACTGTCGTGCTCTTGTTATGCTGGTGATGTCCAAGTCACCAGAGCTGGGACTATCATACCACAGGCAATCTTTTCACTCAAGTTATCTTGCTGGCCACCACATTTCTTTCCAATAAGGATGCCAGGAAAAAAAACACTCCGAGGTTGTCCTTTAAGACAGGGATATTGGGAGGGAGCTGGCTGAGATTATCTGTTTTAAATGTCCTCGAAACTTATACTTTACTCTCCTCATTTAATGTTTTAACGTGTGTGAGTGAGTGAGTGTGTGTGTGTGTGTGTGTGTGTGTGTGTGTGGTGTGTATGTGTGTGTGTGTGTGTGTGTGTGTGTGTGTGTGTGTGTGTGTGTGTGGTGTGTATGTGTGTGTGGTGTGTATGTGTGTTTTCCAAATCTAATGAGCTGCCTCCTTTCAAATGTACAAGTTCATGTTTTTCATCAGCACCTAGAAAAAAGTGTCCCACAAGCTGAGGAACCTGGTGCCCACTGGCTAGGGAGACTGTTCTGTAGACACAGCACCGTGGAGTCACAAATAGCACAAAAATACCACACAGTAAGTAGAAGCATGCATTTGTTTCTGTTGATTTTCAACTGAACTTCATCATGGGAAATTCCAGACTTATTCTTTATTAGAACAAGAGACAAACCCATAAGCTTAAATGTTACGAAGGCAACTTTGCCCCTAACAGAGAGCAAGCACAAAACTGTTTTCCAAGCAGTGCCTTAATGATTTCCCCCCAAATTTCTTGTCCCAAAACTGAAAAGAGAACAAAAGAATTTGTACAGCTATCAAAGCTCTGCCGGAGCCAGGAAAGCACATCACTGCACTGAGTAATTTTCCTGTTTACTTCAAACACTTTTTTTCCCAAACTCCAACCTGGGCAAGTCTGATCAGGTAAGGCTTTGGAACAGGTAAAAGCATCCCCAATTTCTACATAAACGCTGCAGGCCATGGGGCAGAGGCAAGTCTCAACTCAACACTCCACAGTAGCCAAGCTTCCCGGCGCCTCTGGTCTTGTCTCGCTCATACCTGACAAGCAGCGTCATGTCTCCCTGCCTTCAGACTCGGCTTTATCTGCAACACACGCACACATACACACACTCGTGTGTGCGCATGCACTCAAACACAACCACACACACATCACTGTTTTCTTGATTTTACTTGTATATGAATAGTTAGGTACATTGGTACAAATCTGCCTTATAATAATTATCTTTCTTGAGTATCTTTCAAAATAAAATTTTCTCCTCTGAACTCGTTTATTCTTCATGTGAAGACATGGTTGAGTGGAAAAGCATGGCTGTTTCCTCACTGGTAAATGCTTCTACTTTCAAATTTAGTGGAGGAGAGGTCTGACTCTTTTATTTTCTTACAGACGTAATTATTAACAACAGCACATGTTCTTAAGATCTACCTTTATGCAAATACATCTCCTGTATAATATGTGTTTTTCTTATGGGAGAGAGGGGGAGGAAAGGAGGGAGAAGGAGAGGGAGAGGGAGAGAAGGAGGGAGAGAATGACAGGGAGAGAGAGAGAAAGAGAGAGGGAGGGAGGGAGAGGAGAAAAAGGGGGAGAGAGGAGAGAGAGAGAGAGAAAATATGAATTGCTACCCATGATGGAAGATTAGTCTTTCAGTGTGGTCTTCCTCTAAGGGGGCAGGAAGCAGGAGTCAGGGTTTAGTCTTAGATCTATTTTGTCAATGTGGACTGATTACTGGGTCCTCTGGAGTTTGGTTCCCTATCCATAGCTGGGCAGTACAAAATACACGCTTTGTTAGAGAGAAACTGTGATTTCAGCTGTCTGTGCTGCTTTGTGTTCCTGGCTATTAGGGTGCTGCACTTACATAATACTGAACACACTCGCAAATTTGGAAGACAGTGTTCATGCCAAAGGCATGCGGTATTTTCACACCAGAGATGAGCCTGGTGCTGATCTGAGGCATGCATTTACTTCTACTCAGTCACTCCATTTTCTTCCTACTGTGAACAGTCGTAACTCCCATCCTCCTCTACCATATATAACTTCTTTTAGGGAGAATGGTTAAACTGAAAGGAAATTAAGTAAGTAGTGCTGCAGGCTTAGATTACAGGGAAGCCCGTGGTCCTTCCTAACCTGAGGGTTGTGAGGCAAAGTATAGGAACCAGGTAAGAGTTGTACTCTGAGAAGATCTGGTGTATACTCCACTCTGATCTCATGATAAGTACTTTCTTTGGAGAGGCACATGGGAGCTCCACAATGGTTAATGGGGTGAAAAGTAGAGGAAGTCAGAATGCTAGCAGAAGGGCAGAGCCTTCACAGGCCATTCACCTTGGACTTCAGCATAGCTCTATATTCAGTCAGTGACTTTAGGCCAAAGAAGTTAAGTGTACCTGCTAACTAGGGGCATTACTTCCCAGTCTTGGAGAATTTTTGCAAGAGCCCATCACACCAATGTGATGTGCATTATCAGTAAGTGCTATGTACAAGTGTGTCTTCATCATCCAAATTTGAGTTGCCCATAATCTGTATGCTCCTGACTGTATTAATAAACACAGTAGGATAAGTGGAACTGTCTGCTAGAGATCAAAATTATTTGGTATCTTATTAGGAGGTAGAGAGGAAAATGTCTTTCTTAGCTTTTCTTGCTATGCTGTTACAGAAATATTTGGTTTCAGGCTGATGAACTATGTCCGGCTACAACTGTTACACCCAAGCCATACTGAGGCTACTTTGCCCTAGCATTGAATACTGAGCTGGTCCTGAGCTACCTTCTTGGATTTAGGATTTTGACTCCAAGGACAACAAACCTTCCAGCATCTGGGGTTAGCTGATTATGACAGCCCTGAGCAGAAAAGTCTCAGATAACCTTCATGTTTTCTGTTAGCCAGTCATTAGAAAAATCCAATGAGGCAAAAGAAATTAGAATACTCTCATCATGATAGCTCTCCTAGCACTTCAAGTTCCAGACCAAAAGTTATAATGGCAACCCAATATTTTGTGAATGAAAAGCAAGCACTTATCATCCAAATGCTGTTTATTATAAAGCACCTTGCAGTACAGAAATCTGATTGTCATCCTGGGGTGGGGTGGGGGCCCAAACAGTGTTGGTTGGAAACAGAATCATATCTCATGATAAAATACATGCTTGGCAAGAAAACCAGAATTCTGTAGCCTACAGAATCAGATTGACATTCTACCTTTGTACTAAAGAGTCCATATTCTCAACTTGAGTGACAACAATAATGGTAAGCTCAGAGTCTTCGATGTTAAAGTGATACTGTGGAATTGAAAATTAATTAGCAATGATAGTGACAACCCTATGTGAGAAAGACCTGACAAACTCAAGTCAGACAAAATCCCAGCTTGGAAGAGTGGGATGTGGACCCAAAGACAATACCACTAGCTGAGAGGCTACTGGCCTTTGGGAGACTCTTAGAAAGGGAGAGTTATTTTTCTTTAATAATGAGGCCTCTGGTAGGTTGACTATGCTGCAGGGCAGGCCTGACACGTGAGAATACTCAGGGCACACACATTGGACTTAATTTTTTTTTTTTTTAAAGAGAACTTGAGGATGAGCGGGTTAGGAAGTAGAGGTGGATCAGGGAGGATTTGGGGGAGTTGTACATGATCAAAATCATTATATGAAATTCTCAAATAACTAACAAAAATGTTATTCTAAAATATAAAGATACAACTATTACTTAAAAACAATGTAATAAAGAGAGCCTGGAGAACTTTCTGCTTATTTAATGTCTATACCTATGTTTGCACCAATCAATTGCAGAGAAAATTGTCGATTCAGTTGGAAATATTTAACAGGCACAGAAAGCTCCCAGGATCTAAGAAATCTCAAGCAGCAGATCTAAACAGTTATCTTCCACATCCGAATCAGTTTGTTTTGTTGCAGTGGTGCTCCCAGCGGTGCTCCATGTCAGGGGACCCAGCGGCTGGCACAGGAAGGAAACCACAGGACACTAGAAGCATGAGCTACTTAAGCTCTGCAGGGCCATTCCTTCAGAAAGAGCCAAGAACTTTTTTTTTTTGTCTGTTAATTGTTTTTTTGTTTTGTTGTTGTTATTGCTTTCATTTCTGCTATATTATACTGGGGCACTTCTATACATTTTTAAACCTTGCAGAATTCTACGTGGTGATTCAATGTTTTAGTTACTCTGTGTGTGATTTGTTCCACTTTTCCAAATTCATTCCTTTTCTTAAACAATATTTATGGCAAAGTTATATACTTCTTTCCACCTTTAAAGACCTAAAAGAATTTATAATTTTTTCCTCTATAAAATATATTTTCTTTTATTACACTTCTAGGGTTTGTTTTCTGTGACAAAAACACTGAATTTCTACATAAAGATCTTGCTTCATTCATCTTATCCTCAAGTGATAGGAACAATAAAACAACAGCAGCAACAACAAGATGCCATGCATGAGCCTGGGCATGGCGGCACGCACTTACCACACCGCAGAGGCCAAGGCAAGAGGGTCTCAAGTCCAAGGCAAGACTCAACTATACAGTAAGATTCTACCTCAAAAAGCAAAAGCAAAAACCATGCATATTATTCTGAAGTAAATTCTGAAATTTTTTTTGCCATAATCATGCACAAACTGATAACCAACTTCTAGTATTAATTTTGTTCATCAACACCTGCTTTCAACCTTTGCCAGGAAAATACATGGTATGATTAATCAAGTTGAAGGATCGCTTCTGTGTCATTTTCCAACTCCAGTTGCTACCAATGCTGTGCATCACACAGACTATCACAAGGCTAGCTCTTGACTATACTTTCGAAAGGTTTAGCTTTATCCAAAACCAGGTCCTTCCAGTCAGATCTATAAGTCAAACTCTGGCCTCACTTCCACTGTCCTTCTGTAACAATAGTTTAAGAACTCCTAAAAAGCCTCCTGCTTCTGACCCCCATCCAGTCGTCCTCCCAGGAAATGGTCACCGGCGTCTGTCAGAGCCCAAGGACAGGACAGTTGACAGTGGGGCTAACCTCTAATAACTCCTTAAATGCGTATCACAAGCTATCACATGATGGATGAGAGATATCTGTAAGATTAGTTCACAAATGCTCCAGAAAAATAATATATCCTGGTTGCAAGAAATTAAGGTTATAACTTTTCTTGAAAATTAATGAATTAAAAGAACAAATGCTTCCAAAAAACTTAAAACAGTGTAGGATCTTTGTCAGTGAATTTAGTTAGAAGTGAAAGGAAGTAATTTTCAAAGAATATTTCTCAAAAACTGTTTAGGTTTAACTTCCAAGTGACGGGGGCTCTTCTCAGGCTCTCCTATTTTCTCCCCTAACTGGGGAACTGGCGTTTGGAGTCTAGCTTGTTTCTATGATCTGGATCACTGAATGCACACCTACAGTTCTGACTGCATTATATTCATTATTAATTACAGTTGTCTTTGCTCCAAACATTTTAAAACAGCATGTTCTGTGCATTAAAGCAAGCAGAAACATTGACTTCATTTCCCAAATCTTCTTTTCTGGTTCTTGGTTCCCTATCAGATGACTCATGAAGTCTCTCTGGATCCAGCTCCATAACTCAGTTCAGTAACACGATGCCTGACAAGAATTCTGAATCCTTTTTGGAGTAGAAGTAACAGTGAAAGCAGTAAATACATCTTATAAGTCAGCCATGGTTTCTATTTTTCAGCACACAAAAAAAGATTTGTAATTCAGTCAACTGAGCAACCATTGATGATTACAGACCGGAGGATGAACGTATTTCCTGTTGCTGATTTTGAAAATTGCGTGGCTATATGATAGCATGTGTTTTCTTTTCATGATTCGTACAACTAAGAAAAAGTTGATTTCATCTTTTTAAAACTGGAGTTAAAGACAGTCGTTTCATAGAAAGTGTTCACTCCTACTAGGGTAAAAAACAGAAAGAATGCTAAAAGATTCAGTCCAAAGTATTCCTTTCAAAGCTAATAAAACAGAAGATGTGGCAGGTGTAAGAGACCCGGCTCTCTTCACAAACTTCCTCCTCCTCCTTTCATCAACACTACTTCCTCTCAAACAATTCTAATGGAAGTCAAGCCACAGATATACAGTGCATCTTTATCCAGCCAGCTACAAATACTTTTGAGTGCTGTGTACACAAACCAAAAATGTAAATAGCCACGGCTAATCCCGAATACAGAAATGCCGAACATTTGAAGAATCTATCGTTCTACTTGTTTGTTAATGTGGTCCTGGCCTTACACTGAAAGGAGACAAAACAACCTCCATTATGGAAGTGGGTCCGTCTCTGAAATACAAACTGCAATTCTCCCTCCACAGGCACTCAGCACTTCTTGCTCTTTTCATGGTCTGAACTCTTGTAACACCCTCTGCAGTTTGTCTCCTTGCCTCCAGTCTTCCAACCTGCAAGCAGTTACCCTTAGTTACCATCCTCAGAAGGATCTATCTTCACCAATCAGTTTTTCCCAGGCTTGCAAGGTAGAGCTTAGTTCATCAGGATGGTATTCTAAGATTGCAATTCCTTCTCATTCTAGCTCTAAGGACTTCTCTCCAGCTTCATATTCTTTCTCGAAACACTTTGTGGTCCAAGTATACTCAACTTTTCTCTATTCCTAGGCATGCAGGATGCACCCATGTCTCCATGCTTCTATTTAGCCTCTAACTGGAATGTCTTTTCTCTTTGTGCCCATTATAAAGTCCTGCTTGTCACTTCAAGATCCAATAGTAATTAGTGGATTCTCTGGAAAACTAGATAACTTAGTATTTTCTGTTCTACATCATAGTTTGTTCAGACAAGAAATAGCAAACAAATATGTATTGAGACTTGCTTAGAGTGTACCAGCACCAAGATATGATTCTGACCTCCCGAGTATGCATGTTGGCGGGAGGGGGGTGCTGGGATGGGGAGTCTTCATCTACATTTAATACTTCTAGTGAGTTTAAATGGATAAGCAGGAGTCAGCCTGGAAGACAAAGGTAGTAGTGGAAAATAGGACATTCCAGACAGATTAGAGCCCCTGTCACACTGAATTAGAGATAGTTTTATCAGTTCTCCATGACTGACTGTAAGCCCTTTGAAGAAGGAAAGCTAACATATCAATCTATTAATATGATTTGTCTAGCCTTCATAATAACTAGCTGATTTGTTAGGGGCATGCTCAGTGGGCAGGCTCTGGACTATAGGTTCTATACAATGAACTCTCAACAACCTTCATGAGAGATCATTTCTGCCAGACAGAAATGGAAATTGAATTGTAGATAGTCTGGTCACTAGTGTGTCATTCTATATGTGTGGTTTTTCTTTTTCAAGTATACCTTCTGGCCCTCAAGAAAAGTTCTTTAAAATGAAGAGCACTGCTCAATGAGTAATATCAACTGAGAATTACTTAATATGACATCATTTATTTATTCTGGTCACAGAATATAAAGCAGTAACTTGGTGAATCCTGTGAGGATCATTCAGTGTCCATTTTGGCACACCAGTTTAGGTGCTAGTGATTTTGAACTTTCTAAGAAGACATGACTTTAAATACAAATCTTTTAAAGGTTTTTCCATGTTATATAGAGGTTTGTATATAGCATTATTTTTTGAAACTTGCTGAGAAAAGAAAGCCTTTTGCCTGTTTATTTGGAGGCTTCACTTTTATCTGGACTTCATTAGAGTTCTATCCAAATTGCATTTTGTTCATTTTCTTCAAATAAAATTGCATGTATTTTGGAAAGTCAAGTAAAACACGAAATGAAAAATATGAGCAGAATTACTTCCTAGAGTGACCCATTTGTTAACATTTTGGCATTCATAGAATTATCTTTAAAGTGGACATGAACAAAAGATTAATTCAATTTCTGGGTGCAATCTTTTGTAATAACTTAACCAAACATAATAAACTCGGATTCATTTAAGTGATGTACCACTTACAAAGATCTCCAAGTCAGAAGACAAGAATTTGTTATTTGTGCTTGTAATATTTTCAGATGATCCAGACAGCATAGAAAGGTTGGGGTTTACCAAGTAAGAACCTATAATTATGCTAACTCACTGGGAGGAAGTTTCAGAACTGCTGAACTTTGAGCTTCCTCAGTATTTTGTTTACCCTTCCTTTTCTTCGTCCTCTCTCCCTTCTCTGTTTCTTCTTGTTAACTTATTTCCATCTTGGCAGAGTGGTGCTAAGAGCAAGCCGGAGGTGAGGGGAAAGAGCAGAACAGAAGGCGACAGAAGGAATGGGGAAAGGCATGCTTCTTCAGGAACTCTGGGCATTTGCTAAGGGGCACACCTCCAGTTCCCCCCTAGGTTGTGTGTTGCAGAATGAAGCACTGTGATACAACTAGAAAGATAGATGAAATATCTATTTGTAAAGCTAAGAAGACTCCCCATTACATTCCTACAGTATATTTTCTTATCTGAGGGAAACAAAGAAAAGATACTGGGAGGTAGAAACATCTGAAATTCTCACTGCTTAATTGATTTGGGATACTTTAAGCACCATCCATTCACTTATTTCTGTCTCCCATCCTGATAGATATCAAGTTTTCAGCAATGCTTCAGTGTATTTGAGAGCAAATAATCCAGGTAGTGTTTTTATTCTATAAAACATCTCTCATGAATATTTTAAAACTAGGAGCACAATGTATCTTTGCATCCTGTTGATTAATATATTCATGACCTAGGCATTCATTTCATATTGAAATTCATACTTTCATATTGATACTATCAAGTCAATAAAATGCCTCCCTGATATTTAATAGCCAGTCTGATTCTAAATACTTCAATTCTATTTCATATGGATAACCACCATTGCCATTTAAAAAATGAAGCTGCTTAGTAAATATGCTGGTTATATAAAGAAATAATATGTGAAGGGGGATCCTCTGAAACCTTATAAATCATTTTAAGATTAGACATGTTCTAACAGGCGCTAAGGCATAAACACGTCTTGGCCCCATCCCATGCAGAATGGGTCGGCTCCAGATGTTCTCCTGCAAGCTATGTCTTGCCTAGTACAAGAACATTCATCTCCCAAACACATCATTTCACCTACTTTGCCTGAAGCCACACACACACACACACACACACACACACACACACACAGTACAGGGTTTATTATTACGATTATGATCGACTCCTAAAGAAACTCTATTTTTACTGTATCTCAACAGAGAACAGGAACTGAACATCTAATCTTTCAGATGTCACTCACTAACTCACTAGTGACAGGGAGGTTTGCTTTAGCCCTTCACAAGCAAATGACAAATGACAATAGAGTCTTACCAGTGTCATTTGTGATTTTTTTTTTTAAACCTACAAAACCAATGCCTGGGCCAGCACTGACTCATAAAACCAGAGACATTAGCTCATGGCTATGATTCAGTCTTGAGAATCCTGCCGAGCCTCTCCCCTTTTCTGGTGCTCTAGAGGGTAGTTAGTCCCTAGCAGATATGGCCTGTGACCTAGGAACTGTCGTTAATGTGTCCATAACCAAATACTGTGAGAAAATTATCAATGGGAACAGTTGTCTACATGGAGAAACAGACAGATTAAAGATATCCACAGGACACCCCAGTTAGGTGAGTCCTACAAAAAGGCTCCTATCTCCCACAATTAACCATTCCAATGATTCCAGGGAAAAGTTAAAACTCTATTCTCTAGACTATTTGGGTTTTCCCTCAGAAAGAAAGACAAAGCAGAGGGGTCCAGTTTGGGGGTGTCTAGCAGGGATTTTCTTTTTCTTTTTTTCTTAAAAGCGGGAGTGAAAGGGAATGTTTTAAGGAGTTTTAAAATAAGTTGGATAAGAATCACTTCATTCAACTAGCACCTCAAGCTTGTACCGCAGGGGGAAGCATGAGGAGTTCAGTTCACAGCCTAGGAAGTGTCAAGGTTGACTTATGGCCTCTCTCTCTCTCTCTCAAGGTGGAGGCAAGAGTTCACATGGACAACAACTTCTGAGTTTATAAACCACCTACACCTCATTATATCATGTGATCCTCATGAAAACTCTGGGGGTGATTATCATTATCCTCATTTTAAAGATGAGGAAACTGAGGCACCAATAAGGCAAAATAATTTGCTTGGATCTGAGCTGGAGTACGGCAGCCCGCTTGCTAATGGCTATCCTATGAGAGTCAGCTATCACATTGCAACCTTTCCTGGCTCTCTCCTATTCCTTCCTCCCTTTCTGCCCAGTCCGAGAAAGCAAGACTTTTGACACCTTGTTCCTGCCCTCCTCACCTCTCCCTACCATGTAGAGTGAGCTACATTATGAGTGACCATTGTGCCCCACCACTATGAGTTTGCACCACTGAACACCTTTCACCTTCTGTCCCTTCCAACAACATCTACACAGGATTGAATTAATCTGCTTTCCATCTGATCGGAGCATAGTTATTCCTGTGCTTCAAAGGAATATTTCACCTGCAATGCTCGGCACACCGCCTGTGGGTAGGTTTCAGAGGCTCTGACCTACATAGGCTGGTACCATCCTACCTTCACGTATATAGCTTTGCTGTATTTGAGCACAGCTTCAGGTGGAAAGGACCCAACTGGGGGAAGCATACAGGCTTGCCTGTGCTTTTACTCAGGCTGCTGGAAGGTCCAAACTCTAGTTACAGAACAAACCAACTGCTTATTTCTTCCACTACTGCACAGTAGAAGGCTTCAAGACAGAATCCAGAACTATCCATAGAGTGAACTCCCTGATAGGGATCCCATCTATAGCTAGAGTTGGGCAAGTCTAATATAAAGTCTAACCCTAAATCTATAATCCTTCCCAGTAAAACTTGGCAGTCACCAGAAGCTGCAGAATGCACTTTATATACATTCTTTTATACTCCAACAATTATACCAGCCCCATATTGGGGAAGACGAAGCTAGTGGAGAGTCAGGGTCCTGTATAGCCCAAATAGGTAAAGGTGGAATTTATCCCTGCCTTCATCTAAACAACAAGCTGAATTCTGCCCCTTACATCCTTGTCTTCTTAGGAACATTTTTTTTACTCTTCAGTAAAGCACCAAAGTTCTTGCTTTCAAAATAAAAGGAAAGGGCATACCAAATACAATATTTTAATTTGCAGACATGCAAGACACAGATAGAGTAAGAACCTTGCATAGTTTAAAGCAGTGTGTGGCTTGCTTTATGATGCCTCACTTTAATTTACCAGGGAACATTTTTATTTTAAATCAAGAGTTTATGAAAAGGGCTTCATTCAAAGCATTCCATTTTCTGTTTCTGAAGTCTAAATTCCAATGTCAAACACATTATGAAAGCAACAAATTAGGACTGAGTCCATGCCCTACAGCCATATGCTCAACTGACAACT
The DNA here is from genome assembly GCA_026225945.1 of Cricetomys ansorgei. Taxonomy (NCBI): domain Eukaryota; kingdom Metazoa; phylum Chordata; class Mammalia; order Rodentia; family Nesomyidae; genus Cricetomys; species Cricetomys ansorgei. The sequence goes on from JAMJFZ010000242.1 coordinate 55,542,059, forward strand.
TCAAAACAAATTCTTAAGCCATTTTTTAAAAAGAAAATCTGTTAGCTTGGGAATGCTTCTAAGCAAGCTTTAGCAGGATATAAACCCTCTGTCTGCTCATATTACAGTGTGGGCAGTACCCAGGAAAAATACACTCATTCTAATACCCCTTTTCCTAGTTTGCTTTGTTCCAAAGCTTCTTTTGTATGATGAGTATCCCTATTCCCTCAAATACCAGTGACAATGACGTAGCTCTGGCCATCTCTGCCTTATGTATACACTCACCGACTCCAGAGGAGAGAGACCACTGGAGTCACTGGACCCTCAGAGGCAAGCAGTATGAATGCCAGCATCAAATCAAAACTCCTTCAAATCAAGCTATGTTCTGTAGTAGGAAAACATCCAGATGTTATAATAAGAGAATTTCTGCTTGAGATGGCACCCACCTATAATCTCAGCTAAGTACGAGGACTATTTGAGCACAGGAGCTTGTGACCAGTCTACACAGCACACTAGAACACTATCCCATCACAATTCATCCCAATGAATTGTACCGTTGAACGAATGGCCAAAATTAAACCCTGAGACTTCTCACGAACAGAGAGTCTGAAGAGTTTGATTGCTTCTCTATTTCCACTAAATTCAAGCAGATGCTGACTGAGACCATCTTCTTGGAAAATTTCAGGCAAATTAGTATATAGTTAAATTAGCAAAGTACATAGAATTATGTATTTCTTAAGACTACCTTAACTATATTTTGAAAGAAATTCAGTACTCAAAAGGGAAACTTGATAGGAAAAAAAAGAGTAGGATATGCCCTCTCTATTTTCTGTCTTCTTCTTTCCTAAAATAGCTCAATCAACTCTCCCAAGAAGAAAACTAAAAGAACCAAGGAGCATGTCCTCATATCTGAATGCAAAAGACACATAATAGACTATCAAATGCAGTAATTAAAGATGGAAAGCAATTAGGTTGATTTTGTACATTCCATTTGAATTGCTTTGGGTCTCTTGCCCAAATTAGAAGTGCATATCATAAACATATACCATTAGAGATGGTACTGTGTCTTAGAAAACATCAGCTAACAAATGCAACGTGTATTTTTTTGTACTATTTAAAATGGTTCTACTCATAAGTTTCTAGCGAGACATTCCACTTCCCCATCCCAGCCACACTGCTAATCCCAGGGTGCCTAAGATAATAGCTACTCTTGGGTGGGCATTGCGGGAAGAAAGAAATATTGAAACCTGGGAGACTAATGCTAGTAAAACTTGTTTGTGTTAGCAAAACCACATTTATTTACTACCCAAAGGATGATACCAGTTAAACCAACACTTTGAAATAGTTGAATGTAAAATGTTTTTGATAGACATCACTGAACACAGTAATGAAAAAGAAAGAGTAAAGATGTGCTCAGTGAACTAAGTGTGTTCATTCTCACAGCCAATTTCTGTCCAAAATTGATGGTAGAATTTTTATTTTATTCTACTTTTGTATAGGTAGTGTGGTTCCAAATGGTGCCCACTGCTGACTTCACATCTTTCAGTTTTCCTATTCATGTGCGTTCTGTCCTTGCCCATTCTCAATTTTGAATTCTGTGTTCTCTGCAAAGTTTCCAACAGTCTTATTTTTTATGCTACAGTTGCTTCTAGGTCACAACTCTGTGGCTTTCAAAGTATTATCAGGCTTTTTAGTTGTTTGTTTGTTTTATTTTGTGTGGTATTTGCTATCACAAGCAATAAGCTGGTGTAGCCACTACACCATTCTTCTCAAAGCCAATCCCCCTTATACTTCTGTATGCATTTATCATAGCTTCCACTGTCTAGCAGGTACTGCCTTCCTGCCATCAAGTGATAGTCACAACGGGTTGTAGTCAAGAGAGCCTAGTAAGGAAAGACAGGGCCCCACATGCATTGTTGCTCTAGTATTCCTATATTAAAGATAAACACCTATGTTTCCCATAATTGTGTAGAAAAAAAACATTGTAGCGAAAAATAATGGCTGTTAGATAAGATATTCACCCTGGATTATCAGTACGTTATGGATGCCTACACAGATGGCCACTCATTTGCTTTTTGAGTAGAAAATTAGATGGGAAGCCTATAAGTCCTTCCGGATGTGTTGCTGAGTGAGTTGCTTCCCTGTATCCAGACCTTGAGCTTCTCCTTTTACTATTCCCTATAGAGCTTTAACAAAAGTGTGACGGCAGCATTTTTATTAAGTTAGATGATGATTCTCAGACACAGAATACAAATAGCTCTGAAATATGCTTTGGCTGCATCTACATATGAATATTTAAACTTTTGGCTTTGATGACTGGTGAAAGTTAGATATAATCTGTTATCATGAAAGAGGTAGAAAAACAGGAGATTAAGGCAGGGCAAAGTTATCTTGTGATAACTCTTAGAAGCTGAAAATTCTATTTTAAAAAGATTGATTTGGGAAATATTAAAAACAGTTTAGATTATGTTCCTACCATCACAGGGAATGCAGTCATACTAAAGCACTTTAAAATAGCCTGTATTTATTTATACTTGTATAACGTCTATACAACCAAGGTATGAGAATCACCAATAGAGAACGAACCTAATTCTTCATGCACATTGTCTTGAAAGGGACTGTTAATCAGTACAACATGGATGACTTTTCTAAGTACTTTCCAACTGTGAAAGTAGAGAAATAGCTCTTCCAGATTCCTGTTATTAAAAAATACCTTCTATTCTGTTAGACAGTCTGCTTTGTCTAGCTATCAACTGCTCCAACATTTCTCAAAGGCATCATCTGCTAGTTCCACAGTTTTGTATAGCAAAGCTAAAAGGATCAGTATAGGGAACAAATTTTAACAGAGTATAAAGATAAGCTATGAATCTAATACATTACCTAGTCCTTAACTTCATCTCCTATTAACCAATGCAAAGGACTAGAAGTCTCCCTATCGGTATTCCAAGACTTTCTCATATCTACTAATATTGGGGGATGCCTTTTCAAGACCACTGTACTTTGGGGATAGAGTGTCAGGTAGGGATAGTAAACACACATACTAATATATTTTCAAATTCAATAAGAAACAAGTTTTTTCTTTACATGACAAACTCTTAGTATGATCAAAACCCCTTAATAGGATCAAAAAACAGTTTCACTATATATATTATACAAAAATCTAAACTTCTTGAAGACAACTTTGAGGATGAACAGGCTTTTTAAATTACTGTAATGAGTGTATTTAATTCCAGAACATCAAAATGTTAATTAAAATATGTGTTATGATAGAGCTAGCATTAGGGAAGTCAAATTCATAAAAATAACTTCTAATTTTGATACAAGTAAACTTAACACATCTGTCAAGGTATATAAGATAGTTAGGCAAACTATAGGACCGTGAGAATCATTTTGCTATTTTGAATGAGTATAGGTGTTTATAGTAGTAATTACTTGCTTTTATGATATATGGTTAATCACATATATGATTTATTTGATGATGATTATTTGGTCAGAACTGTAATCCATAATTATGACATTGTTTGAGTAAGAAAATGTGATCTTTCTTAATAATACAAAATATGGAAACAGAGTGGAAGCAATTTACATTAATTTTAGGGTTTCATATTCACAAATATAAAAATCTCAAATTAATACAAAAGATATAAGGGAAAGTAAATGAAGAGGAATTGAAGGACAAGATATATTTGTATCTCAAGTTCTCAAAGTATAATCAATATTAATTCATCTCACTGTTACTCAGATTTGATTCAGTTAAATGTGCCTTAAGAAGAAACTCTTTTAAATTATAGAATAGTGTATGCAGTGCTAGAGAGGTGGCTCTGTGGTTAACAACACAGGCTGCTCTTTCCAGAGGACCTGGATTCAGTTCACAGCACCTACATGGTGGCTTACAACCTTCACTTTTCTCTAGTTCCAGTGCTCTTTTCTAGCCTCCGCAGGTACCAGAAATGTGTATGATGCATAAACATCATGTAGGCAAGAGACCCATACATATAAAATAAAAATAAATATTTTTAAAGTATTTTAATTTAATATTTATACCTAAGGACTTACACACATGGACAGTGTGTTCTGTCGTGTCATGTGTTCGTAATTGAGTCAGAAAACTGTCTGAACTGTAAACATGGGAATGATATAGTATTCAAGAAGATAAATTTAAGCAACAAAAATCCAGGATGAGGTAATAACATGCTATGTTTTGAGAACAGAATCTCCCAGGCTCCCAAAGTACTTCATAAACCTTAATTACACCTCAAAGCCATCTTGCCAAGGAAATATTTTAATACCCATTTAACAGATGGGCAGAGACAAAACCACCTGCCCCAGTGCCTCTTGCTTATTAGTACCCCACAGAGACCTTCTGAGTGCTTTGCTTTACTTAAGGAGCCATGTTCTTCGGTAGCCTGTCAGTTGACTTCACAAATCAAATGAGAACCTCCAAGTAATCCTTGTTCTTATTTGATACAACTTTGAAGTTATTCAAAGAAAAACAAGGATAGTCTTCTAAAATAGTCTCCTCAATGTACTCATTAAAACTTTCCCACAATCACAAAACAGCTCAACAACAACAACAACAAAACTAAACTTTGGAAGGTACCAAAGGAAGAAGATCCTTTTTGACTACAGAACTTGAAATTTCTGCATTAAGTTGACATAAAACATATGGTAACTCAGTTTCTCCTGACACAATAAAATGGCAAATGTTATACTTGGTCACATGAGCTTTCAATATAAATTCAGACTAAATGAGATGGCTCACTCTGCTTGTAAAGGAAAAAATTCCTCCTTAAAACTTCACATAGTAAATTAGATGTAGGTAGACCTTCAAGATGGGTCAGCATATAAGGTGCTTGCCACCAATGCTGAAGATATGAATTCAATCCTCAAGACCCACATGGAAGAAGGAAAGAAGCCGTGATCATGAGTTGTCTCTTGGATCTTGCCTGGCCCACTTGTCCATGTCTGCTCCCATGCGTACACACATAAAAATAAATAAATAAATAAACAAATAAATAAATAAATAATAAATGGTGTAGCTTGGTCTTTTAAGAATTAAGTATAGGTTCTATGACTACTTTAAATTTTATTTTGAATTTCACTTTGATGATAGGGTTAAGAACATTATTAAAAACCACAGAAAAGACACCAACTAAAAATCATTCTCTTTGGGTGTCCATGTGCCTAATTACAGATCCCCATGATCTAAAAACCACTCCATGTCTAGGATGCATCACAAAGCTTAAAGAATCTAAGAGCTGTCATGCCATTCTACAAAAAATTCTCCTGAAATATAAGGAGGATGGAAAGTGCTGGGCAGAAAAGTTACATTATCTCAACTCTCCATGCATTCCAGGAAAGTAGAAAAGCAGGATGTGGAGTAGCTAGTAACACTTACAAAACCCAGCTGGCCCCTTCTAATAATATCATTAAACGAAGGAGGAAAGCAGAGAGCAGAGCAGGGGCGAAAAGCTAGGAAGCAATCTAAGTAAATATATTGATTGTTCTTGGTATCAATTCATGTGGCCTTATTTAAGTATAGTTGCTTTAACTTACCCAGTGACAGATAATTGATTAATATCTTTCAGGAGAAAGGTGCACATGCCCATCCTGAGATGGGTGGGAATCAGGGGTCAGACTGTGCACATGGTGAAAACGGCTCACCAGGAGGTGACTGGAACTGGAGTGTGCAGAGCACATATGTGAAAGTACCAATGGCAAAGATCCCACAGTCAAACGCACATCCTTCAGGGCTGATTTTGAATACACACTCATTTTAAGGGATTTCTAGTGACCTTAATGACATAGTATGTTTTTTCTTGAGTCATTAAAAAATTCTTCCGGTATTATTCTCTGTTTATGCATCAATTTTCAGGTGATCTTTATTCCAGAACATGCTGTATGTGCCAATTAAAAAATAAACTATCAGTTAGTAGGCTGAGAAAATTGATTTGAAGCCCGTTAAACCTCACTGTCCTCTTCTGATTATAGCTTTGGCTAATTTTAGAGTTAAGGTACAGAATTCCATAAATTCTCTAATGATAAGAGCAGATACAAATAAAATACTTTATGTAAGTATAGAACACTGCAGACAACCAGGATTTTTATAAGATCAAATTTTATAGATATGAGAAGGTAGGATGGATAGATTCTGTAAGAGAAAATAATAAAATATATATTGCCAATGCATTGCTTGGTTACCTGTAACAAGAGTTCAATGTCTATTTCCTTTGAAAGGGACAGTGAATTATTACTTAATGAAATATAGCTGATAGTAACCGATAGCTTCTACCTTAGAGGCTTGCGGTTATTTCATTCACACTTCAAATAACCTTCCCTTGTCTCTGTCAACACACTGCACAGGATGAGGATTTAGCTGTCTACTGTTTTGTTTGGCTTATAATATTTCACTACGTTTTTAAAAGAAGATATTACTATCATTTAAAGATCTGGAGGTGTTACATGCAAATCAGAATCTCTAGTCTCTTTTTAATTGTTTAATGACAGGCTCTCTTCTCCTAAGACAGCAGGCTGGGATGGTAAGGTCCCTGCAGGCACAACGTGTCAACCTATTTCATGCAGTCTTTGCACTAGCCTTCCTCTGGTGTAGCCCATCTTCTCTCAAGTGATCTGTTGAAGGTAAAGTCTCAGGGGTCTGACTCCTAATCTTGAAAATGCCTAAGGAGGTGGCACCATCGAGATTTTCTCCATATTAGCCCACCATTCCAGGAAAGCAGAGAAATAGTACGCCAACTGCCTGATGATGCCTACAGAACTCAGTTGGCCACTGCCAGTGATAACTAATAAAGGAGAAGAAAGACAGGAAGATGAGGCATAGAGAAGATGAGGAAGAACAGATGGAGATCCAAGAACTGGAGGAAAAGAACGAATAAGAGGGAAAGAGAAAAGCAAAGAAAATGTTGGCTATTTGTTTTTTAGTAATAAAAGCAATAATTTAAAAATTATTTCTGTTGGATCAATGGTCCTTATTATACTCACATGCATTAATCTATATTAATTGTTTAAAAAGAAGCTCCATGCTTCAGTCTAAATATCACTCAGACAAAAGTGGGAGAGTCATAAACAACAGATTAGGTGAACTTGAACTTAGCTGGCTGGACTGAGAAATGTGTCTCTATGCATGCCTGACCAGGGATGTGTGTAAATCCAAACCCCAAAGGCAGTCACAATAACTATTAGTGAGAGTCACTGTTATTTGAGACATTCTTCCTTAGTACCCTGTGTTCTAAGAAATAGCTTGGGTAACTCATTAGTGTGTTTGATGTACAGAAAGATTCATGTATATGTATCTTGGGTAATTTACAGAACAGCTATGCCAAGAACTAAAAATAATCTTGTTATGGGCTACCAATTTCTCTTCTGTCTTTCATCAATAAAATCCAACTGTCACTTAACTGTGAGACTACACTAAGGTCAAATTAAGGCTTAAACTTTGAGGGAGAGAAGTGGTATGTGTGTGTGTGAGAGAGAGAGAGGTGGGGAGAAGGAGGGAGAGAGAGAGAGAGGGAGAGGGAGAGAGAGAGATGACAGAGACAGAGACAGAACATGCTAGGAATTAAACCCAGGAACTTGTGCATGCTAACCCTATACTCCATCACTGAGACAAAGCTCCAGCCCAGTCCAGAAATATTTCCTCTGTGAGAAGAATCTGCAAATCACAGGCAACATGGAGAAGTTTATCATGTCCTTTGATGGGCTGGCCATAAGCGTCTGCATTCCAGAGGGCCATGCAAAAGGCTGGCTTGCATTTGATTTCTGCAGAGCTGGCAGCCTTTTTCTGAAAGTCTTACATTACAGGTAACCTGATGACAGGGAGTGGGCCACAGGCGCGCATCGCAGTCGGTCTGGCTGCCTGTGAGACAGACTCAATTGCTGGGATCAATGGAACTGTCCAGGGAACTAGCTGTTCCCTTTTCAAATGACACCTCCCTAATCTCTCCACTGGCTCCAGGCAGATCCTTCAAAGCTCTGAACATAACCAGAACCTGTTGTGATTAGAAAAAGCAAAAGAAGAATGCTGTCCACAAACCACTAGCCAAGACAGAAGGTCCACGTCCATGGACAGATCACAGTAAGGCTCAGAACCGGAGATACTGCTCAAAATTAACTACAGACAAGGCTTCCTCATATTTATTAAGGACATTCCACATGTCCCACGTTGTTCTGTGTCTGGATTAGGGTTTCTACCTAATAAGTCTTTGAAATCTATAAGGAAGGAAAGACACAAGAACCCAAATTATTCTTTATCCCAAGAGCAACATCATCACCTCAATCTGAATACAATTAAAAAAAAAAAAAAAAACAGAAAGAAACAAAAATAGAGAACCCAACCTGAGGGTGTTCCCAGAGTATTCATCTGCCATGTCATGGGCTGCTTCATGAATACATAAATGGTGTCATAGTAAATGTAAATGTAACTGTGTAATGTGTATGTAAATGTGTGTGACCTAGGTTAATCATCAGGCCAGCCTGGTTCTGTGGATGGCAAACTCCTTGCCACAGTCCAGTAGAGGAAAAAACCCTCTGCCTTCAGATACAGGCTTCCTTTCCATCTCCCTCAATTCTCTGGGAAGCTTTCTTCTCCACACCATCAACACGTCACACCGGTATTTATGATTCTATTTAACAACCACCTAGTGTTTTGATCTGTACATATGCCTTGCTCTACTGAACCAGTGCCGTTCTACTGAGTGTTTGGGGGATATCCAATGATGTTTGACTGCGAGTCAATAGCAAACCGTCCAATGAGTGACATGCATTGTTTTGTTGCCTACACAGGGAAGAAAAGAAAAAACAACATCCTGATATATATAAAGCAGAATTAAAGGTGATAAATACATGTGTTAAATCACCAGGTTTTATAGCTGGAAAGGACCCCTGCCTGTGCTGGCAAGGTGAGCCTTCATCAGTCTGGGCAAGCTTAAGAAACAAGGCAGCCAATATCAGTCTGCATTCAGGAAAGCCTGACCATGTCATGGCATCTCCCTGTGTATTTGGATAGGAGATAATAGTACAGTCCTTAGAGGCTGGAGTATGCATGTTCATATCTCTACATAATAATGGAGACTTAGTTTTCTTTTTTTAAAAAGTATTACCTGCTACGTAGCTGTACCCTTAGCAAAACTGCAATAAGCTTGCAACACAAAAAGACTCAAATTCAGCTCACAAACTCAGACTCAGGCAAATTAGGCTCTATGACCATGAACATGCTATGAGTAGCTGAGCACTAATAGGCACTTTTACTCATCTTGTATTCCTTACAACAAAGTATTGATATTCAGACATATAAGCAAAGGGAGTAGGATTCAGAGAGGGCGAGTCTGAGGGCAAGACCACGCAGTGTTAGTATGTGGCAGAGATGAAATCTGTGCTTGCATTTCTTGATGCCTTATGAGTACCATTGCTTCTAATGCCCTATGGCTGATGAGTCTCAGGTAAGATACTGGACCATTCATGCATTGTTAAGTCTCAGGCCGATATAACTAGTGTTTATTCAATTGTAGAAAGAAGAAAGTCCTGATGTATAAAATAGAGTAGAGGAACCTGTTACCACACTTTGCTTCATTGGAAGAGATTTAAAATATATATCTTTCCAGAACTAGAACCATAGGCCCTGTAGTTATTTAAAGCAGAAGAGGTAAAGCTGTATGTTTCCAGGCTTCAAGCATCTTAGTTATATGCTGACAGTACCTCTGAGAGTAAGACCAGAAGACTCTGAAGGAAGAACATCATGAAGAGATGACAGGCAAAACAAGGCAAAAAAACAGAGGCTCAAGAAAGACTCTAATTAAAGAATCACTGGAAGGACTAGGCTGAAAGTGTGGCCTCTCATAACAACAGCTGCTCCTGCTACTTCAGGTTTGTGGGCAATCCATCCATTTATTCAGAATAAATTGCTTTAAATGAATAGATGACTATGAAGTAAGTGTTGTATAATACAGTACAAAATACCTGCTGCCAGTTGGACATCAGGATATTGGAGGCCAGCTCTTTAGGACACAGGTCTACTCCTACACGCCTCTACCTTCTGCTAAGGAGCAAGACTGAGAGTTTAGAGAGGATAGGGAGGATATTGCTTGGAGTGAGGGCCCTTGGGCATGACTCATCTTGTGACTTCCTTCTCTACAATTCCTACTTTAAAATGAGGGGTAGCAAATTTGGGCATGAGGCACAAATAATGTAAATACTTGAGTAACTCAGCTTTAAAATTTGAAGCCTGTGTATGAAAGCAAGAATATGTCACTTTGTACATTAATCCGATGCTACAGTGTTCAAAGCATAGGTATCCCTAACTAAGAAATACTATCTTCATATGTGATCGCCACAGATACCCAGATAAAGACCCTGGTGACCTCAATTTTGAAGAAATGCCAGTGGTCTTGAAATGTAGCTACATAGGAGTGAAAAAATGTGATAAGACTATGACTAGTGTGTAATATGCTAGTATGATCTTTATTCCATAGAGACCAGAGACAAGAGCATAGTCATCCAAGAGATGTCAAACTGCCAAACAAGCTTCACTTCAGCATGGCAGGCAGTGTGCTTGATGAGAACCTAGCCTGCCCCAAAGCTTTCTGTCCTGATGAGTAGCACTGTCACCTTACCTCTGACAACAGTAACTGTCACCATCTTCGTCCTCATCAAAAAACTGATGAAACTCCAGATGGCTGGAGTGACTTGGCTAGGGCCACACCGACAATCATACTACCTTCCAAGCTTGCTGGCTCTCACCTAGACCTCTTTTCCTGAAACTTGAGTGCCTGTGCTTTACTTGGACTTCTGATATTGATATCAAAGATATTTTATCAGCATGTATGTCCAAATCCTTTACTGTTTCCTAATCTATGATTTAAATGGTGAACTCCAATCCCTTTTTTGTAAGACAATTTGCTTCTTTGAGAGAAGTTCCTTGATTGAGCTTTTTGGAAAAAGAATAGTAAATGAGGGTAAAGAGAGGAAGGATTGCCTAACACACATGCATTAAGCTTTGTTTCCATTCTTCTTATATGACTTTAGAAGCAACATTCATCTGGTATCTCAGCATGTCTTTTATCCCCATGTGGACATGTGGACCCAGGACTCAGTAACCAATCAAGCAACTGTTAATCCTAAGACTCTTGAATACCACCCTCCACTTCCCACCCCAGATTCCCATGTCTTTGTAAAGAGGCTGCTGTCATGGTGGATGGCAGAACATCACTGAGAAACTCCTGCCTGTTCTGAATCTTACTCATCTACTGTAGCATCCACTTCCAGGATTGTAAATACAAATGAGTTGAAGGATTATGACACAATTGACAAGCAGACATGGATGGAAGATCAAATTTTAAGCTGCTACTTGCATTCATGGTTGAAATATGAGCCCTGACAGAGAAGCTCTCAAACCACGAAAGGAGAGCACTGAAGTAAGATTAATTTTTAGGCAATGTCAGGACTTCCTGCTTGAAAAGCCAGAAAAAAGCAAAGACATACTCCATCAAAGGAGGCAGAAATTAGAAATAGACCAGCCCCACAAACCTCACTGTTCTCACTTGGGTTAATCTGAACGTTCCTTTAGTTTTCCTCGCATCAGGAAGAGGTTAGAAGAACATGCTATCTGCTACCCAAGTGGGATGTGGATGCCAGTGTGGATGCCAGAATGTAGTAAGTGTTATAAATGTAGACTACCCATAAACGCCATTCACCTGGTTGAAAGCCAATAGTCAACTCAGTACCATTCATAAGATAAAGGCAGAGGTACTTTCTAGAGATTCAGACTTGATAAAGTAGCAAGGACCTGGACAAGCTCTAAAACCACTGTTCAACAAAAATAATTATATTTAGAAGGAGTCCCACAAACAGCAAATTATCTGATAAGTATTCATGCCACCTCTGGTTGATATTCTTTGGTTAAACCAGTTAAAGCCAGCTCTGTAGGTTTCTTCCTTTGTATGTGACCGTTATTTAGGTATTCTGGAGTACAAAATAAACTGAGAAATAGAATCAACATTATTCTTTTTTTTCCCCCTTAGGGCCTCGCATATATGACCAGTCTTTTAATGATGAGCTATATCTTCAGTTATCTTTTTCCTTTGAGACTGAGTCTAAGTTGTTCCAGCCGGCCCCATGCTCCCTCTGTAGCCCAGGGAAGGAACTCTACAACTCGCCTACTGGAGCCTCATGAGAACCCATGATTACAGGTCTGTGACACCATTCCAGGGTCCTTTTATTTTTTCATTTGAGGGCAGGGATGGATGCACAAGCATTAGAAAAGCTGTATCTGGAGCACATGGAAAGTTGGTTTCCCCAGTGTTTCAATCAGAATCCCTCCCTTAGTGTTAACTCAGGGCCCTGACTAGTTTCGGTGCTTTTTGATTGGGGAGGGAGGCACTGTAAACTAAGTAAATATATACATATCAACAAATTATGATCTGTGCTATAGAGTCTATGAGCACACACATATCAGCCTTAGGAAATGATGTTTATTGCCTTAAATTGTTACACTGTGTTCTGTTAATCGCTTCTTAACACATTTTTATCTTTTCAATGATGAGATTGGTAAACACACAGCAAACCCTGGAAACTGTCCATATTCTTCTTGTTGGCACAACACCTTCTATTTTCCTGAAACTGCATACTAAGAACCTTTCATGAGTGTGCAGCAGTCAGGAGCGCACAGGCTTAAAGCACTAGGCACTGGCCAAAACGAGCACATTTGGTTCCCAGACTAGGCCAGGCTTTTGCATTGAATATCATCTACACTCTGGATGAGTGTCAAATATCCAAAGACAATTTCTTTTCTTTTCTTTTTTTTTTTCTTTTTTTTTTTTTTTTTTATCAAATAAGAATATGTGAAGTTGGAAGAAGAGAAAGAAAATCCCGGAACACAACGAAGACCACCCTGGGGGTGGGGATGAGGCGTTCTTACCGTCCAAGTGGCTGACTTGGCGGTGCTTGACTGCTGGAAGGACACATCGAAGCTGTGCGGGCCTGGGTAATCTGTGTTGGAGGGGATGGCGGGGGACGGAGAGAGGGCGTCGAAGGTGGAGCTAGGCTGCGCGTAGGGCGAGGGTGCTGTCACGCTGTTCTGCGCGTGGTCTGTGTTGTAGGGGCTGGTGGACGAGGAGCCGTTCTGAATCTGCTGGTCCATGCTGTTCAGGAGCCCCAGGTTCGTATACTGTGGCTGCAAGGACATCCAGGCACCCCAACATTAGTCATGTAAGCCGCAGCTCATCGCTCAATAAAATAATAAGTACAAGGCATCATTTGGTGTGCTTTGTGCAGAACTGGACATGGGGTCCCAAACACTTCATGTACCAAGTAAAGCCAGCCATCTGTGGTGCGAGGCAACACCCAGTGCAGCTGTGAGAGTGTTGGAAAATAGAATGTATGCTTACTCAAAACAGGCACAAGTGCCCAGTGCACAGTACTGCTTATAAATTATTTTAAATAAATGCTTTATTGAAAAAAACAAAAAGCCTAGCTCTCATGTTGGTACAATATTCCCAAGGAAAGAGACCAACTGATGGACTTATGGTAGTTGAGCATCGAATTGTTATACATATGGGACAAAATTTCCTTTTAGCATTATATCTAAGTTTATGTTACAGTCTGTCACTCCGGTATCAGTCTGAGAAGACTAGGGTGGAATTGGGGGGCATGGCTGGGAGACTCCACCACACACTGTAATATTTGAGATGCGACTTTGCTCCGCTGCTCAGACTCAAGTCTGGACTTAAGCCATCTCTGGAGTAGCAGGGACTCTCAGCCTGGACCACCATCATCAGCTTCACCACAGGTACTGAAAGGAAGCCTGCTAGCATGTCAGCCTAGTCTAATTTTTAAGAATCTGGGCATCCATCTGTGGTGGACATCATTCAGAAGTACCTTCGCTTATGTAACTACAACTGACAGATGTCATTGTCTTCTATGAAGACCAAGCACAGAATTAGTTCTCAGTGAGAGGTTTATGGAATGAATTAAAAACTTCCTATTTACCTACAAAACAGCTTTCTCATTATCAGAGAGGGGTAAGTGTTTACCTAAGCACCACACACCAGAGACAGAGTAGAAATTCTGAAACGGCCTTAAGTCAGCTGACAGTGACAGCCTTCCCTGAACCCAGGTACACTGAGCCCATTTCCAGAAGGAGCCACCAGCTTCTGGGATAGTTTCTGCTGAGCGAAGCTTTCTGACTCATGGAGTCTTGTTTTTTTCTTTTCTATTCTTTTTTTTTTCCTTTTTAGCTAAAGAAAGGGAAGAGAAGCACCCCTGATAGTGAATATTTTCGAAAAGCAGCGAAGAGGCTGGTTTTTCAATAGAATTATAACTTCTAGATGTGGAAAATCATGAAGAACAAAAACTATTTTTAAAGAAAGAGAGAGAGAAGAAAAAAAAAAAAGAAAGAAATGAGGGCTTGAATTTTGCTTTCCATTTTAAACCGTAAGTTTAATAGCATGGGTTTATCTAACTTAATTCTTTCACGGGAGGAGATAAACGGGCTCAGTCATTCCGATCGGGGAGCATCTGCCACAATGCTCACAGTCGCACAAGCACGCCCATCCATTACATCCACGCACTCGCATTCCACTGCCGAATGCCACCTCCCATTTGCTCTGTAAATAACTATTAATCTCTTTACACTTATCCCCATGCTGACAAGAGCAGCTGTTTGTCTGTCTCCTCTCCCTTCTAACTTCTACAGTTCCTACCCCTCTCCTACCCTTCATCCTCGACCTCCTTTCCAGACAGGCGTGGCTAAACTACAGGTAGACACCTAGGGGAGGGGGGGGGGGGAAAAAGAAAACCGAGACAGGTACAAATGTGTCTACACTCTGCTGAACTAAAGCTTTTAGGTATCAAGCCGGAGGCCACAGCTTGGAAAAGGGGATTGGAGAAATCTTATTTGTGTTTAGTTAAGGGTCAGTATACAAAGCACTCTTGAAAGTCCTGTAGGAATCAGATAATGCTGCCAAGGGCACGTGCTTCCCTATAGCAGGACAATTAGGGAGGCAGTGGTCCCTGACAGAAAGGACAAAGAAGCTCGCTGAACACTTTCTCGCAGGCAGTAAAATGACTGCTGGCCCACCCCTCCCTCCCCCTCCAGCTCTGCAGCAGAGACATCAACTAATTGTGGGCTTGGATGAGAACAAAGAAACACCGGCCCTTTGAATTTCCCCCCCAATACATATAAAGAAAAAAGTTGAGGGCCAAGTTTTAAAAGCCAGTAAGCAAACACATCAATTCTCCGGGGACTTAAGAAAAAGTACAATTCCATTTACAGAGGCATCTCAAAGGCAAGCTCTGCCCTTGCTGCGAGGCTGAATATACTGGGTACCAAAGAAGAAACTGTCTTCCGTAACTAAGTGAGAGCACGGTGGCTGCTGACTGATCTACTTCTGTTGCCTTGTTCTTAAGTTCCCTGCAGTTCAGTAAAATCCTAGACTGAAAACATCACAATTTGTTCCTACTAATCCCTCAATATCTATAACATAAACCTAGAATTCTCAGTCTTGTATAAACTCAATTTGTTTTCCAGCAATAAAAAGTGGAAAATCATTTCAATTTAAATTCCTTCCAAATTATGCTTTAAAAAATCAAATCCAAGTAGTATACTCAGTTGTCTCATTTTTTAAAAATTGTAAATCCATCACTTTTAATGCGTGGGCTTAGAAAAGAACAAAGAAACATTATCTTTGATTTTTTTTCTAAGATCTATAAAGAGAAATGAACAAGCACAATAAAAACGTGTATGTGGAAGTCCTACTTGGACACATTTCTAAGATGGTTAGAGATCAGTAAGTCAAGAGCCCTATAGTAGCTCTATAAAAGTTAATTTTGAAATGCCCAGTATTTAAAAATGTTCTACTTACTTACTTCTTTGATTGGAGCAGTGACTGAATGCATTGACTGAACAAGGGCAGACGAACATTGCTCAGAACTGCAAGTATTATCCAGACAGGACAGGAAAATAAGTTCTATTGCTCAAATATAAGATGAAAATACAGGGCCTTTTCATACATTACTAAACATTAACTTCCTGATATCAGAAATTTAAGCAATACCCAGTGGGCATCTGAAGATGTTCCCTCTAGATTTCCAATGGAGTATGTTGAGTTAACTATGTTTAATCCCAACAAAAACAATCACTCTTTGAAGCCAGGCAGGTGGTAGAAGAATCATTTGGAGAGGAGGAAAAAGTACTGTACCTTTCTTTACTATTGGTAATTCCAAAGCACACGGAGGAGAAATGACATATGCTGGAATGCTAATTGATTATTGATGATGTCAAGGAAGAGTGTCAGAGACTAGAATGTGACAGTTGTGCATCAGACACAAACACTGACCTGGGAAGAATTCCACTGGGCATTTATGTTTCATATGTAACAAAGGGTGTCAAGGTACTTGAAATGAAATATAGAGGGAAGTCTCTCTAATGACAAAGTTCCTTGATCTCAGAATATGCCTAAGGTGATCTGCAGATACACACATACACAGAAATAATGGGTGCCTGCCCTGGAGCATCTGAGTGCAGAGGCAGACTTCTTTTCAGAAAATATGAACACTAAAAAGGGCACAATTTTTCTGCTACCCTTACATTTCTCATATAATAAGAGGATTTCCCCTGACTTTAGCCAGTTGGTTTACTTTCCGTAGAAGTTCCTTGGAAATAGCAGACTCCCTGATTGGACTTGAAATATCACCGGGTCTTACCCTTGAAACATATTCACGTTCATCACAGAGTAATGGATCTTCACACTGAAAGGATGAAGTGCACGGTGCTCACAATCTTGCACTCTTGGATGCTACAGAACCCTTTAGAATGCTGGGGAGCACAGATATAGTTGTGACAATAGGGACTCCCATGGCTGAAAATCTCTGCTTTTATCATGAGCAAAGAATGTGTACAACTATCAGTTACCAAGTAAAAGGAAGAACATTTCCTCCTCCTCCCTTTTTTGTGTAAGTTCTGCATTCTACAGCTGTGTCCAGACTCCAATCCCATGTCCTAAACTTCATCTTGGAAGTCCATCATTAAAACAGCATCAAAGAAGACTGGATTTTCTCTGTATGAGCTTTCAAAATGTCTTAAGTAAACAAGCCCTGTAGCTTCATTCTATTTTTCTTTACCCAGTTATGGTCTTGTGACCATTTTAGATCTCGAACGTGTTATGGACCTAAATTTTTTTCACATAAGCTCAATAATATTTTGGTATACTACTATAAACAATGTCCATCTTAAGCACCTGAATTTACCATTACTTGAAGTTCAAAATGTGTCACCTTCTTATAAAAACATTAACACTATAAAGTAACAAATTAAGTTATTTGAATACTGCCTTATAAATGGGGCTTCAGTGAAACTTGTATGTATATATATGTACAAAATCTCTTCCCACAAATTCACCTGTAAAATATCCCTAATCTCTCTTTCTTAGATATGGCTGTTTATGCTAGGTACTTGGAGATCATGTGGAAAAATAACCGACAGATTTCATTTGGAAAAGGTATTTTTGGCTCTTGAATGACTATTAGGTAAAGCTAGGGGATTAGACATCTCCAGCACTTCTCATATTTCTATTTGGATTTGAGAAATGTAACAGAACTCTCAGACCTGGTGACATGCTTAAGTCCTGACACTGCAGCAATGTGCTCTTCCCCGGTGATGAAGGTGAGCAAATTGAACTCCAGCTTCCTATGGGCTAGAAATCTGCATAAAACCATGAAGACAAAGGAAAGGTAGCATCAGTTCTCACATTATTTTAGCCCCTCTGTGAAGCTATTTTGAAATAATGTTATGATCCGACTTTCAAAACAGATTCATGAAATGATCACCCTTTGTTCAAATAGAGCTGGCCAAACCTAAACAAATCTCACTATCTCAGTGCCATAGTTAGTGTCCTCAATGGGTAAAATCCTTTGTCTCAGGCTTTATGGAGGCATCTTTGTGAGTCTTCTACAGCTTTCCTGGGAAAAGAAAACATTTTTTTGTGACCTTAGCTTCATAAAGCATTTATTCCCTTACGCATTAGCACAGAATGCTACATTTTCATCTAATAATATTAGCAGGATAGTGCTTTTCAACAAACACTGCCTAAGGGGGAAATGCTTGCCATTTTTAAGCCTTCCACCACTTGTCCCACCTCAGAAAAGGATGGTTTGTTTTATGCTAGAATTGAACACAATTAACCTAAAGCATTCTGTTTGAGGTCAAGAAGAAATTTATAGTAGAATGTTGACTTAGATCAACATTGTTCTACCCTAAACATGCAGGTACTATCATCTTTTCTGAAAAACATATATTATTAAACATAAGATATTTTACTTCTTTTGTTTGCTACATAGTCATAAAATATGAGTGCCTGGAAGTAAAATGTATCCATTCATATAATGAACAAAATGTAAGAATAAAGTTTTTAAGCAAAAACAAATCTAAAGTATAGGCAGAATGCTTATTACAATATTTTTTCATAAAGTTTCAAGAGTCTTGGAGGACTAAGATTCTACAATTTGTGAAAGATGTCCTAAAAATTCCATGAGCAGATGAGGAAAACAGATTAAAATTTTCTGGTCAATGAAACATAGAAGTCAAGAAACACTATACAAAAAGTTTTAAAGTCAGCAAATAGAAAATACATTGAAGATAAAACCTGACCCAAACATAGCTAAACAGAAATGTATAAAGTTCAATTAAGGAGAGTGAAAATTAATTCAAGGAGTACCCAGAACAAGAAATACAAATCATGAGTAATCTCAATTCCAATACCATTATCCATCAAGAAAATGTAGGCTTGATAGAAAGTAGAAATATATACTTTTAGTTAATTTTATAATTCTTACACATATTAAAGAAAGATATTCAGAGCTTCTGTTCGTTCAGCCTGGCAGCTACTCATTAAAGTACAGGCAAAATTATGGCCATTTCCTCCTATTTTGCTCTCAGAGCACATCATCAATCTATAGTAGTAAGTGTATTTTGCTAGCTCTGTCTACACATATGATAATATTGAGAAACACAGTATGCATTAATTAAATCTTTAGAAAGAGCTAGACCATGTACATGAAAAACATAATCCTCAACAATTCTCAGTTCATCTGCTTAATCTACATCAGAAGTCATGACACGAATCAGTGGGAAAATGACATTTTGTAGATGCATAGCTCATGATGACATGTTGCAGAAGACATTTGATTTTAATAAATTATGATGAATGTTCATAATAAACCCTAAAATGATATAAAATGATATATGGTTAGCATTTATGTGCAAGACACTCTGTGGAAAGATATTAGCTATTACTGCTGCTAATACTGAGTTTTTAGCTTGGGCTTTATGGTATTCATTGTTTTGTACTTTTTGCTCCATATGTCATCATAAATATCCACATTTCATCTTTATTTTACAGATGAGGGAACTGGAGCTCATGAGATTAAATATTTTTCCCAAAATCGTACCAAGAGCCATAATGTGACACCAGTGAAGTGCTATCTCATTAGCCTTCATTCTGAGCACTTGTGAAGAGGACAGAACTGTCTGTCTGGAATTTCCATCTAATGGTTACATTCCAGGAAAACAGTCCTTTCGTATAGCTAAAGGCTCCCTCCTGACCAATAGGCCACTACCTGTTCCCAGGATTCATCTATCAAGTCCACAGTTACAAAAAGAGCCCCAGCTCCTTGGAGCTCTCACAGGAAACACACTGCGAATCTCTTCATGTCACTCTTCAATCTGAATGGTGAGCTCCTCAAGAAGATCCCTATTGTCTTAAAAAATTGCCTCATCCTTAAATTGACCTGGGAGGTAATCATTGAAACTGCCTATTGGCAAATAGCCAGCCCTTCCTTCAACTTTTCAAAAGTGAACTCCTGCTTCATTATTCAACTTCCCATTTCCATGTCTTCTGCATACTTCTCCTCTCACTGCCCAGACAGATAATTCCCTATTTGCTTCCTGTTTTCATAACCCTTTCCCTTGGTACTGCAAAATCACCATGGTACCTGTAATTAGTAAATACTGTAAACATTGGTCTGCTTTGATTGAAAATAAGTTTATGTGAGATCATATATCCTGTAGCCAGTGACAAAGCCCTACTATTTGGAGAATTGTGTGTGTCACAGTAGACGTCAGAAATCTGTTCCTTCAGGAATAAATATAAAGTCCTTCAACTGCTGTCACATTCAGAAAGTCTCTCCTTTATTCTGACACAACACTGTAACAGTTGGTCCATCCTCTTTATGCAAACTGCATTCATCCCAGCATTCATCTGTCAGCCAGCAATATAGGACATCCCACATAATCTCTATGACCTTTGCTTTGTGTGTCTCACGCTCTCTGTAGATGGGAATTGTGCTTTGAGCTTCAGTGTTGATGGGAACCCATAGCAGAATAGCCAGAATTGTCACTCACAATGCAATGAGTAATAGCTGGTGGATCACACCTAGCTGAAGAGCTTATTAAGGAGCCTCTACTTCCTTAAAATGAACACATAATCACTTTTGTGCCAAGGTGATTTTTCACCTGATAGTCTAGACTTTCTTTTCATTGCATGTAGGTCAGCAAGAAGAGTCCACATCTTGATGGTCACTTTATTATTTACTTCCTCCTAAAGGCAATTACAGGCAAGCATGGATTTCTCTGGAAAGACACCACTTGGAAACAAGCCTTAGTTTCTAACAGGCCATTGAATTGCCCTTGCCCTGTCTGACTTCCACAATTTTCTGCTCAGTTAACCAGAATTCTGCTTAGAATTATTAAAGACTTACTTGCATGATTAAAGACTTACAAATGTATGTTTTAAGGAATCAAGACTTTGGTCTATCAAATTTATATAGTTGAAATGATACGCATTCATGGCCTTGTCCCAGACTTTATAACATGCACTCAAAGGCCTATACTGCACCCTTTACTTGCAAGGTGTACACTTGCACAAAGCAAGAGTGTACTCCTGAATCTTACCTTTCACACAAGGAGCACAAGTTCATGTGTTCTCATTTGATTTTTGTTTCCTTGTCTTTGCAGTTCCAGGAATCAAATTTGGGGTCTCTCACTCACTAAGCAAATGGTCTGTTTCTTTGCTCTGCCCTAGCCCTCTAATTTACTTTTGCCTGTCAGCTGCCCTGCTGATTGCTACATATTTCATCTCATCTAGGGTAAAGCTTTTGGTGCTTTACTACACGCTGTAATTAGACGTCGTGACATACCCAGCATTTGGGATACTCCTCTAAGCTGTCACTTTTAACTGCAAAACAAAACTGAGGTTGGCAGCTCTGGTGAACATACCTTACTCTGAAAGGCATTCATTTCCTCATCTCTATTTACCTCAATCAAAAAGTGGCACTCCATCAGCCTGCTTAATGCTGCTGTTGAGGGGGAAAGGCTTAGCTGCCATGTTTAAGCAGGACTTATGATTTCTCAGAGCATGGAAAACAACCAGAGGAGCATGTCTGGCAGTCATCAGGCTCATTCCCCCAGAATTAGACTACCCACCTCTCTGATGACCTGCAGACACATAGGGGACAGACTGAATCAAGGAAACAGTAGGGAAGCAAGGAAACAGGTTAACTGCAATACAAGATAAAAATCTAATCTCTTTCTTTTGTTTTTTTAATCACATACATTCTCTGTCCTCATAGGTAAATCAATTAGAAAGCTGCATATACTCTGCCCCATTTACCTGTTAGAGTACAAGCCATTTTTAAATTAGGAAACTGTTCCATCTTATTAAAAAAAATTTTGTGGCAGCTTGAAATTTAGTAGAAGTGACTGAAACTCATCTTTCTGTAAGAAGCCAAAAACCAACCAACCGACCAACCAAATAACCTGTCAGACATCAAGGAAAAACCACGTGTTTTTGTTAGCTACAGAACATACCAAGAACAAGGCTTACATACTTTTAATATTTTGCACGTCTTTTAGAAATATTTTTTTTTTTATGTGTAAGTACCAGGAACCATATTTCTATCTGAAGATATCAGTTAAGGTCAAAGCAACAGATGGCTATTGAAAACATTCAGAGAACATTTAGTAGCGATGTAGAGGACTCACGAGTAACTAGCCGTTCTCTATCCTTTAGGGTGTGTCAGGCTAGAGACAGAGCATAGGCACCTGGTGAACACAGGCTCATAGGAGGTCTTGTTCTGAATGTCAGCTATGAGGGATTCATGGGTGGAATGGCTCCCCCAGAGAGACTGCATGACTGCAAAGGAGTTCATCTAAGATAAACAGATGGACATGTGGCTGTTGGAATACAGAAAGAGGGCAGGCAAAGGAGTCTCCTCCTCCATGTCCTCTGTCAGATTTTCATCTTTTTAACCACTTGGACACTGCCTACTGAAATAATTTCCCATGCACAGTGCTTACAAGAGTTTTCTTTACCTCACCTGATGTCTCTCCGTGTAGGTGTCTGATGGGTCTAACACCTTAGTCAGCTAAAAGTCTCCCATGGTCTACTTAAAAGTAGTCAAGCCATTCCCCAAGCATATGATGCTGCCTTTTGAGAGGGGTAATGGTTTTCCTTTTAATTCTGATTCCATCAATAGAATGACACTAATCCAGACTGATTTGAGTAAACAGAGTATATTCCCCATTGTCTCTGTGATCTGAGAAAGAATACACTTGAGAAAGATCACTGCCTGGATTGGAAATGGCCCCCGTGGGGGTTTTGCGCAAGCTTGAAAGGGAAAAGAAAAGGCAGTTCAGAGTCCTGTTTAAAGCAAGCACCCTTTGGGGGTGGTAATTCTCACAGGGGTATTATACTAACTGCACCTATTAGTGGCTTCTGCACCAATAAGAACAAAGAACTGTTTCCTTTGTAGTGTTTCCAGGGTAGCTGACAGGAGCGTTTCCTGAATTTCTACCTCTGACCACACATCACAGCTTTTATAAATATTTTTATCATTTTTGTTGTTGTTGTTCCTTAAGAAACAGGAAAAAAATGAAGTTCAGGTTACAAGCTTTTGAGTGAAATATCAACTCTTTCCAAAAGTATTTCACAGTTATTCCCCCTTCTATAATCAATGTGTGATTCATCTTCACACCATTCGCTCAACTTTAAATTGACAAGTGAATATTATCTGAGAAGCCCTCTCAGCTCAAATCTACAATTGTCCAACCTCACATTGTCTTCAAAGAAGAAAATTGTACGACTCCAGTTAAAACTTAGGGCATATAAGTTAGTCTCAGTAAAACGCGAACTAAGTTTAGAAATGAAGTCCCATGTCAGATGGGTCTGGGGGCACACACCTATCGTTCAAGGTCAGCCTGGTCTACAGAGTGACTTCCAGGACAGCCACGACTGCACAGGAAAATCCTGTCTTGAAAAACAAACAAACAAATGTACAAAGTTCCATAGCTTCCATAAACCAGAAAATGGAGAGGAATATAATTCTGAACAGAATACGATCAGATTAAATAAGAAAATCAAATGTAAAGTATAAAGTTTTGTCTTTGGGAAGACTTTATAGACATTTCATCCAATTATTTCTTCAAAGGAGACTGGAGAGCAAATGGCATTTTTGTGAAATTTTCTGTTTGACCTAATGTATACAGAGCTAAAAGTATAAGCAGGACACTTTCAGAATCTGCTTGGTTTAATAGAGTATTAAACTTGGGAGGAAGAGAAAGAAAAGAGGCACAAGCTCGGGTGTCTCTCCACCAATCATGGAGCTTAGCCCTCTCTCCTACCCACCTACTTCATTTATCTTTTATCTTTTTTTCATTTTGATATTCTGAGACAGACTCTAGCTTGACTTTCCTGAAACTTGTTATGTAGACTAGGTTAGCCTCAAATTTGCAGCAATCCTCCTGCCTCTACCTCAAAATTCTGAGACACTGCCTCACACCACCACACTAGGCTTTTTCTTGCCTTTAAATCAAGTCATCAAGTCTGCTACCACCATCTACCCATCCATGGCTGTTCTGCTGGTCTTATTGTTCTATACTCCTGCTCTCTTCATTTACCTGCATCTCTTCCTTGGAGAAACAAAGGTGATAAGGGACATTGTGGAAGAAAAGGCTATCATTAAAGCTAAGGATATGTCTCTTCTCAAGATGTCTCTCAGATGCTGTTGCCCTAAAATCTAGTTTTACAATTTCATCGGTGAGATACTTTATGTGAGAAACTAAAGCCTAAATTTGTTACTTTTATTTTCCTTAATTTGGTGGTAGGGGTGGTATTGTTTTTTTAAATGTTTCATTTGTATGTCTATCTCTCTATTATCTTCCAACTGCAATTCTTGTGTTGAACAAGTGTCACAGGTTGATCTGGTTTTCCACATTTGGCTCCAGAATTGCGATTTTCATTAAGGAGCAGTGACCAGAATAAGGTTTTCTTATCCTGAACCCATGGTGACTAGCAAATATAATTAATTTATAGCTAAGAGAATCATCCTTGATCCAGTTCAGTTCTCTTTTTTATTTTATTACTTTTACACCTATAACATCTGTACACTGATCTTCCTCCCCTACATTCTTTGCTGAATTATGGGTTCTCTAACCATGTGAAGTATTTTCCTCATCACAAATAATTTTAATGTTCTCTGTCACTTACTCTGTGTCTCTGTCTCTCTCTCTGTGTCTCTGTCACTATCTCTTTCTCTCTCAAAACCTATAGTGAATCTGTCAGTTTATTTTTTTATGTCAGAGTTATTTATGAGCACATTCTGTCCTTCCTAGGCTAATGAAGAGGTGTGTGGCTACAACTTACTCATTTCTGCCTTCCTTATAAGGCTGGTTAATATGTCTAAACTTAGTTTTCAAAACATATGGGGTCATATGGAATGTTTCTTTTTAAGGGGAAAAATAATCTATATGGTTTGTGGCTGCTGTCCAATCTACAGGCAAAGGATATTACTTTTCATATGGGAGTAGTTTATTTATTGAAAAGAAGAATAGAGTCCATTTTAGAGTAGCTGAATAACTTGTGTACTAACTGAAACATTTTTGCAAATGAAAGGGATACTATTAATAATTTTCCTGGAATAGCAGATATAAAAAGGACAAAACCAGACTAAATATTCCCAATCAATCTATGGCAGGAACCACAACTATTGAAGAGAACTCTGGGCAGAGAGTACATGAGTTGAATGAGACCTGAGAAACAGTTCATTTCTGTTATTCTACTATTCCAACTGTTGCAACAAAATGGTGGATATTCTTACAGAACAGGTAGCTGATGTGTAGTGCAGGAAATGTTTTTTGCTACCTCCATGCAGTTCCATGTAGTCCATAGCTAAGCCATTTATCCTCCCCAAGAACTCCCACATAGAGCTCCAATTACATACTTCTCTGCTCAGAGCCCATTCCAGATTTACAATGGCCAGTGTCTCAACACACTGTGCCCTCAGTAATATGGCCCTTGCTTAGTCACTCTATCTAATATTTCCAACTTTATGTCCTAATGACTCCATACTTTCTAATCCATCAAACTATATGACTTTTTTTTTAGCATATTCTGAGCACCCACATCTTGAGCCTTCTCTGTTTCATTGCTTCCCTCTTGTAAATCTAGGACTCAGAATGTTCTATGTGACCTTCCAAGTTCAACCGCAGCCTGCATACACATTGGAATTTTCCTGATCCTCTAATCAGGGGATTTTATTCTGCTCCAACACTGCATGTTGCTCACGCTTTCGTGCCATACTGCAGACCAAGTCTTGTGCTTTTGTAATTGCATTCTTTTTTCTTAATAATTTATTTAAAATTTTTATGTGCTTTGGTGGGAGAGTGTCAGATCTCCTGACAGTTGTGAGCTGCATTGTGAGTGCTGGGAATTGAACTCTGGTCCTCTGTAAGAGCAGCCAGAGCTCTTAATCACTGAGCCATCTCTCCAGCCCTTGTAATTGCATTCTTAAGGGAATAGGAATGAGGTGAAGTTTTGGATCAACTGCCTTTTTTTCACATTTCAAGCCATTGTGTTCTAAATCCCAAATTCCCTATCCTATTGGATTCTCTTTAAGAGTCACTGAAATTAGCATTGGGTGATAGATAGCACTGTGCACATCACCCAAACTTCTCCTCATCAGATATCAAAGGAGAGAGACAGTGGTCTACTAGGTTTGAGAAACACTGCCATCTTTAAAAAGAACAGCTCTTATGGCAAGTATGAAAACACTTTTATTTTTAACCTAGTTCCCTTCTGATCATCAGTATTAGCTTTTCTTTACGTATAGAAAATAAAAAAATAAAAACTACTCAACAAAGGGAAAAGTTTAATTTGATAGCCATGAGAGAAGATGTCTTTAACCTATGTCCCTCTTTCCTAAGCAATCAAAGGCACAGCAAAGAAAGCCAGAGTGGATTTGAGTCAACATACTCCTTAACCATTTCACTCAAATACTCCTTGATAAACAAAGTCTCATGACCACAGATGCATACTTCCTTAACAGGACAGAACATAGAAGTCATTCTAAATCCTCCTCAGTCAAATCTAAGAACACTTGCAGCAAATTTGTGTTCACGAAATGAATGCAGCCTGATGAAAGAACAGCCAGTCCTCTTTGGCTGCTGTGGATAACACCCATTCATACTTCCATCCCCCGAGCCCCGTTGAGGATCACTGCTCTTCTAAAAAACAACCAAACCAAACATGCTGCCCCTTATCTAGATAAAGGATAAGTGTTTTACTATCAGCCCATCTCCTTTCCAATAGGACTGAGGAAGGTCTGATCTATGATCTGCCATCTAAGATCTCTTTCTCCCAGTCCCTTCTGGGCTTGAGGGCACCCAATTGGAAAACAGGTAGTGCAAGGCCATGCTGCCTTGTGGAGAGCTAGCACAGATCTCTCTCTAAAATGGAGCTTCCCTCTTCTCTCTCTTTCTCATACACACACACACACACACACACACACACACAAACACACACATACACGCGCGCACACACTCTCACTCACATACACTCACTCACACAGACACACTCACGCACATACACAGAGACGCCATTGCAGTAAGGCGTGGGACCAGCCCGGTGTTTTTGTTTGTTCCTTGTTTTTGTTGTGTTGTTGTTTTGGAAAGAAGAGCTTAATCTGTGAGGAAATCCCTTTCTGTGGCACTCTTTATCTGAGTCTGAGATGGTCTCAAGTTTGGCACAGTGTCCCAGCCCTTGCTTGTTACTTCCCGTTGTGACACAAGGGCAGAACTTTAAGCCCTGCCTGTCACATCTTGCCCATATCCTCCTCCCTCTGGACCCTTTCATGTTCGTTAGTGGCTTGCCCCAATCCAGCTCTGTTGGAGGGAAGTAACTGGAAAGTTGAAAACAGTATAGAGAAAGAACATACTGCTCTTTTATTAATTTTTGAGCTATCAACTCAAATTTTCAGTAAGTTAAACTAAGACCTTATTTTAAGTAAGAGAGAACGTTATAGTTATTAAATAATTCTCACTAGATATCCTATTCCTTTTATATCACCGACCTGTCTACTTTTAACAATTCTTGCTGTTTCTATATTGCTAGCTACTGATAAACATGAATGCCAAAGTGCCATAACTTTTGTGCTAAATCTCCATGTTCTCAGAAGCATGCCAACCCAAAGTATTCCATCTACTTAATATGGAAGCGTGCACTTATAGAGAACACTAGATAGGAAAGAGAAGCCTCCACAGGCAACGGTGGCAGTCTAACAGATCCCAGACAAGAAGTTACCACATAATACACACACTGGCGGGAGAGTATGGAAGCTAGGAAGCAAGTGTGCAAAGCAATGCAGGAGACAGGAGGTCCAGACACGCTCTTCTGTAGCTGCTCTCTGAGCCGCTCAGGAGGATTCCTGCAGCCGGGAAGAGCCGCCTCGTGAGCCCTCGCCATAAAGAGCACAAGCTACTGTAGAGGCACTTCCTTCCTCGTGAGGCTGCCACATTCTCACACACACAACTGTGTCAACAAAAGGCAAAAGACTTTAGTCACAGGGTTTATAAAATTGCCTTTCTTTTCTGACACTGTATTTCCATTAAAACAATCGCTTTGTTTATCGTGACACCAGGCTTGTGACTTTTCATCCATATCTCCGAACTAACTTGGCTCTCCTTTTTTGACATTTACTCACAGATAGTACTTGCGCACCTGAGATATACCACACAAAATACCTCAAAAATAGAGACTCGATCAGATTGACAGAGCCATCACTTCTTAATTATCAAAACCGAGCCACTGGACTCAATGGAGACAGCGCGAAACTCACACAAGATCTAGCCATTGCTTCAAATTGTTTGCTAACATTTAAAGCTGTCTTTCAATATTAAAGTGAAAACAAGAAACTCAAGTTTCTCTAGTGAGGACAAGCAAGACTGCCTGACTGTTTTAAAGGAAAGCAGGCACTTCCTTTTTCTCCTGAAGATAACTTGATATTTCCCCCGTAATATTTGCACAGTTCAAGAGTCTAGACAACAGCATGGCCAACAGCACAGCAGCAGCCCCGCTTTCTTGCCCTTTACTTCTCTGTGGTCTGCGCTGAGTACTGTGCATTTTGTTTTGGCTTTTAAGGAGCCTGATCCCGTACTCCAGCCTCCTATTCCAAGCATTTCCCTGAAAGCCTTTTTTATCAGGACTGAACTCTTTCTGGACAACCAGGCCCTACACCTCCCCCCACCCTACACACACACACACACACACCCCGGTCTGATTAGTGTCAACACAGCTGCCTCTTCCTAGGAATGTAAACTAATATTGTTGTTAGGCCTCTGGACTTTAGGAAACTTCCTCAGAGCCTTCCAGTCTCTTCAGCGGTTTACTTCCCCCTCATCCCTGAGCCCGGTGATTGAAATCCCTAAGTCAAACTCGCTAAAAAGAGAGAGCAGAAAGTCACTGGTTCTTTAAAAATGTGAATGCTCTAAGGCTCACTTTTGTGCACACATGCATAAATGGTTAATAACATACTGTTCTGGAGTGAGTTATCTGTCCTTCCACAGTAAACTTCTAAGTCAGTCACCATACAAAGCGGACAGAACTCAAGGATCTTCAGATTTAAATGAGCTCCCAGACTAGTACAATTAAAAGTGGTGGCTTTAAACAAACACACTTCATTACTTTAAAAAATATTTGCTTTTAATATGAAGCCCAGAGAACTGAGCTAAAAAGTTAATATACAATCAATTAATTTGTCTCACTGGTACATTAATACCCATCAATGTTCCCAGTAGAAAGTGCTTTACTTCCACTGTCTGTTCTTATAAAAAGAGAGGGGTGATTTTATAAAATCCTCAATATTGTGTTTCTTCAAATACATGATGTCACCCAGGAATTTTTGTTTCCCCTTTTCTCCTACTGTTTCATCTGATACTCAAAGAAAATAAAAAGAAAATCTTAGAGCCACTACAGAAAACATTAACTAAGCAAAGTAGATTCCTGCATCTGACTTGCAAAACATTACATTGGGTCACCAGAACCATACCATGTAACATTTTATTTAAAGGAATAAGAAGAGACAAAAAGTATCTCTATGCAGAATACAAAAATCTAAAAGCCTTACCTCACTAAATTGAGTCTGGGCATTGTTTTCCAGGTACAACATGTTAGCAGTAAGACTGGTCAAGGCTTCTCTTCTCTCTTCTGTTTCCAGAGTTTTTCCAGCCCCCCCACCCCCTCTGAGAGCCTCGCACTAGGAATCTTCTAGGAAGATAACAGAACTCAGGTGCCTCTGTCTTTCTCTCTCTGTACATTCTTTAAGGTTCCCTAATATATACCCAACTATAGGCATGAGGGGCGGGGCTCTTCACTTTACCTGTCCAATCCATCAACTTCCACCTGGGCTCCTCCACTCCAATGGAGTGAGGCCTCTCCCATCTCATTAAGTAGTTAGAATTCCTTATCACCAATCTTTAAAAGAAAAGGAAAAAAAACAAAAAAAAAAAGCAGGAGACAGACAGGTAAAACTTTCCCTGTCTCTTTCACAAGAAAGTGCACTCTGTCCTAAAAACAAAACAAATCCTCCCCCAAACAAACCTACCACCCCCACCACGACTCGCAGAAACAGAAGGCGTTGTACAGAGTTGTTACTATACTTTGCAGTTGAGAAGTAGAAGTTCTGGGAAAGTTTTGGAAGGTGGTTTTTTTTTTTTTTTTTTTTTTTTTTTAAACGGCATTTGGTATTTTTAAGAATGATTACACAAAGTTTGAGATCAGAAAGGTACTGCCTGATAGCTCAAGTGTTTGGTATTTTTCATTTGTACACATACTAGGGGATTCATCTCAAACAATGCCAAGATAAGCAACTGGATTTTTCAGAATATATGTCAGTAAAAATTAAAATCATCAGTCATGCTAAACTTATAAAAACAAACATCCACGTCAGATACAGTAAGTAGAAGCCCTGGGAAATATATCCATGCCCCCAAATCCTCCACTATTTATATATTTCTTTTCTCTATTATATTCAGATTTCATTAAAGCTCCAGAGATAGTATTTCATATAAATCTGTAATAAAATTGATTATTGATTCTTTTCTTGGATATTTTTCTTTAAGTAATTAAAAGAGTATATCTTTGGTCCTAATAAAATGGATTTGCATAAATGCACTAGCATGTTCTTACAGTCTTTGGTTACCAGACCTAGTAAAGGTGGAATGGCCCCACATTCTGATGTGCTCCCTTACACGCACACTGTCATTATCCCTGGGGCTTGGAATCCAACATTCCCCTTCCCTGAATCAGCAGCGCAGTTCCCTCTACTAGACCTAAAACCAGAACTGGCTATGATTAGCAAGAGTGAATGTTAGATTTCTTCTGAAATTTAGGAGACAGAAAAATCAGAAAAATTCTATGAGTTTTAATAGATTATTATAAAAATATCAGAAGTAAAGTTTGCATATAAGTGAATGAATTTAGATTTATCTTTTGTTTACTTTTCTTTTGCATTCCCAGACCTAATTTGGGGAAGGGATGACATACATGGTCATTGGAGTAAAGGTTATTTTAAGGACCTATTAATGACTATCAATAATATAGCTCTTTTACTAAAATAAAAAAAGTTGTCCTATAACATAGTTTGATCTCAAATATTCAAGAATATGAGATTTTAAATGCTATAAAATTATCTCACACAAAATATTCACTTCTTTACTTAAATATTAGGAGGAATTGCTTTTCTTACTAACCTTAAGCTAACCAAACAGAAATTGGGTGGGGGGCACTTAAAAAAGTAGGATCATTAAAAAAGTAGTAAAAAAGTAGGATCATTTGTTCATGTCTTTTCATTTTACTCCTGTTGACTGGTTAAGGGTCTGTATAAAACATGGATGATCCCAGCTATGTTTGAAAATGCAAATATTGGACCCAGCCCCAGTTGGAATGGGATCCCCTAACACTGCAGGCTCAACAAAAGAATTTCATTCAGCTAATCATTCAATCCTGAATGAAATTTGCTTGAAAATCATTGTTTTAAAGTAGACCTACTACTACATTAATTTTTATACTAGTTTGATAGTGCAGCCATTTGAATCAAAGGGTAAACAAACTTCTTGAACAAAGTTAAAGGATTCCCTGCAGGATTTAAGGATGAAAAATCTATTCTTTCTATGTGTCATTCACACACAAACAGACCAGCAGTCTGTAGACTCAGTCAGATATAGACCAAGATTCTAAATGGAAATCTAAAAGCAGTGTGCCCTGGCTGTTTGAGAACTTTGGGCAGTTGAGGAAAGGAGCCTGCACAGGGAATTTGGAGACAAGGGCTGTGTTCCCAGTTCTGGCTTTAGCCAGCTCCATGCCTCAGGGGCGAGTTACTCAACCAGTCTGGATTTAGATTCCTCATTTGGGAAATGACAGAGTAGCAGAACTAGGGATTCCTACAGACCTTTTTAAAGAGAAGTTTGTGTTGTGGCCCAGGCTTAAGAGAAGTGCTGCACAGATTTCTCTCATTTTGTCTTGATAGCTGTCTTTCAATTAGTTCATCTTTGTATTGTACAAATGATGTAGTTAAGCCACATAGATACTTAAACACTTAAAGAGCATAGAGAAAGAAGCAATGTACTGGGAACAAAAATAAATGTTGCTTATTTATTTTTCCTTAAGGACATTCCCATGAGGAAAAATTAGCTAATTGTCCATATCAATTTGAACTTAACATAAACATATTCATAAGAGTGCTAATTAAAGTATATCTGATAATGTTTGGTTTCAGAATTAGCATCCTGGATGCTAGAACTATTCACTTAATCAGGCTGGAGGTTACAGAGAAGTAACAGTTCCCAGCACACTCTTTTCCATGGGATCTCAATGGTATGGAAAGATTTCAACTCAGGCCAAGTAAGGTTGAATAGGAAACAGCTTAACACATAAACACGTTTAGGATATGAGACATGGAGGCATTGTTTGTGAATCAACAGTAAGAAGTCTATCCTCTGGGTGGGGTTAGTGCAATAGAAGGGAAAGGCATAGGCTTTGTGGAGGTTAGTTATGCACATGATAGAGGTCCTCATGAAGAAATTCATGGGGTTTTTTTTGTTTGTTTTTGTTTTTGTTTTGTTTTTTTAGTTGAAAGAGAAGGGAGGTTAGAAGCCAAGTCTATGAACACTTGGGATTATTTATTTACCAAAGGGAACCAAGAATTGGTGACTTGTTTTTCTAGCAATGGTTAAAACTAGTAGAAAGAATGTGTATCTAGTTCTAAGTTTAGTAATCTATGTCTTAACCAAAAGGTGGCTACCTGAGTGAAGCAGCAAAGGGAACAAATGGCAGCATCTTTCTCCTGGCGCCTGGAGGTCCTCATCATTTCTTTCCTTTTCCTAGAGGGTTGATATGGCACTCACACGGTTCCCCAATGCTGACTGGATAGACAACCATTAAGAAGTTGCAATCCACAAAATATGGCCCCTGCTTCATCTGCTCTCATCTGCATCTGCCCCGCGTTCCACTGTGCCTACTACATGAGGTGAGGCCCGACCTGGTTGCTTCTGAACTCCTCCGTCTGCTTCTTCATTTGGTATCCCATCTTCTCTTTACCTGATCCTATTACCCTATATTCTGTGTTCACCTGATACAAATGTTTGTTCTAGTACTCTTTTAACACGATTTCCAGGAGACTTCTCTAATCTCTTAGTTGAAGTAAAATCTTTCATTAGATGATGTCAATTAAAGCAGTTGTAAAATTCTACTTTTCAATAAAAATATTGTATACCCCTCCATTAGACTGTATGTTTTTTGAAGCCAGAATGCGTTTCCATTCCTATCACATTAAGTGTCTAAAAAACTCAAAGTGTTTCAAACAGTTTCATTCTATAAGAAAGAAAAAGAGAGATGAACAGCAACTCTTCCCCAAAGCTTATTATGAAACAAACACTTACTTCATGTAATACCTTTCCCATAAGAATCAAAGCACAGTACTTCATTAAAACAGAGAGGAAAAATAATGACTCCAATCTAAGCTCAACATCTCAAATCCTTAATAATCATTTGTGGAAAGGGAAACTCGCCAGCCTGATAAACCTGTAATAGTCCAAAAAAGGTTGGGGTTTTTAGAGCATGGGAGAAGCTAAGAGCTGTGGGGACTTTCCAAGCTGCTGCAAACAAAATCAGCTACGTCTTTAAATGTCAACTACCATCCAAATTACAGGGTAATAAGAGAGCACACAGAGTAACTTTACAAACTCTGATCTTCTCTGAGCTAAGTGATTTCCTTCCCTCTGTATCCCACACAGGTGACAAGAATGAATGTTTCTAGAAGCTCCTGAAGTCACCTGCATTCAAAATAAAGATATAAGATCACACCCATTTTAGGGTCACCAGTTAGGCTCTGAAAGACGGAGATGCCTTCTAAACACAGAAAAGAAGGGAATTCGGTCCAAGCCTGATAATTGTATTCAAGAGAGGAGATGTTACAGAAATGTTATAGTGAAAGGAAATATACAAAACAGCATTCAGCCTCTCTCTCTCTCTCTCTCTCTCTCTCTCTCTCTGTCTCTCTGTCTTTGAGCTTTTTATGGGCCAGGTACTCTTCAAAGTATTTTATATATGAAACTCATTTATTCTCATAAACAATGATGACTTAGAAGTATGTCTGTGCTGCTTCACAAAGAAAGACATTGAGGTACAAGACAACAGAATGAGAGTGAAATTCTGTACATTTTGACCCCAAAAATCTACACAAAACTCTGATGAATGATTAGGTTGCAGCTTCCTACTCCTCCCATCCTCTGTTTAACCTCCATTCAGCATCACGTCCACAGCAGCCTGTAGCTCATGCAGCAGACGGCCCACTCTGTGATTATAATAATAATAGGCATTTTCCACATCACATCCCTGTTTTTAGATGATGCTTGGCTTCTGAAGGTCTCTAAAGAAATCCAACATAAGGGATGTAGAAATGTAGAGATACAATCATCTTTCATATAATTTCTCATTATGATGGAATAATAGATTAAAAAGTAATCTGATAATTAGAATCAAAGCCTGAAAACTCCAAAGTCTAAAAGCCAGCACATCACTCACAGTTTTGTTAAAAGTACATTCCTCCATGTTTATGTATAGCAACAAAATTAACACTATGCTCGATATCAAGTTCATTAATTATCCAGTATTATGGTCATTCTCATGGTAAGTAGTGACACAGCCAGAGTTCTGGGACAAATGTTATAGCCTAAGTAACTAGATGAGTTTTGATTCAGCCTACCTTCCAAAAGCATATTCAGAAGACCCTAACCATCACAGCACTGTGAAACATCCTTTTTAACTTTAACAGTTGAAAAGGAAATTCTAATTTATCATGGATTATCTGCTTTCTGGTGAGATTGTGTTTCAATATTTACAAGTCCTTTACATCTAGTTTATTGTTTATTTATGTATTTTGAAGTGGGGACTGAGATAAGGGCCAGGTGCACATTCGGCCTTGAACTTGCAACAGTCCTTCTCTTAGCTTGAGCATCTAGGATTATAGGCCTGAGTCACCAAGCCCAGCAAGGATTTTTCCTTCAAATGATCTGCAAGTTGCCTATGCATGCCCACTAATCTCTGTCCTATTGGATTTGTAAGTTTTCCTTATTAATAATGATATTAACACTAATCAGTAGAGTATATGGAATAAAATGTAATCACATTTTCTAGACCCAAGAGGCACCCCTTTTTAAAAAGTTTGATATATACATAGCCAGAGGAACAAATTACATATAAGTGTATATTATTCATAAACTATACATGTAATATTAAATATTAAAGATACTTATTTTCAATGCCATGGCCGTAAAGCATTGTAATATGCTATTAAGTAAAATACAGCAACATAAATTCAATAATTGAATTAACAAATAATATTACATAGGTAGAAATGTAGCTCAAGGGGTAAATTGTTTGGTGTGCAATCATAAGGACCTGAGTTTTAATCCCCAAAACTCACATAAAGGCTGGGTATGCTAGCATGTGTCTGTAATCACAGCTTTCTTACAGTGACACGGGTGGGCGGTAAAGACCAGAGAATCCTTGAAAGATCTTTTAGGCCTGTTCTCTTGGTTCACACCAGTGAATAACAAAGGGACCCTTTCTCAAACAAGTTGGAAACTGAGAACTGATAGCCAAGGTTATCCTCTGAATTCCAACACTCACTGAAGTATATGCATAACTGCATACACGTGTGCACACACACACACACACACACACACACACACACACACACACACACAGTAGCTGATAGCCAGCACCCATTGTTGCCTTCTTCTCTAGACATTTGAGCTTTTATTTAGACTATACCATGGTTGGATCTCACATGTTCTCCAAAGCTCATGTGTTCCTTGGCCCTGTTTCTTTTTGTCCTGAGTTGAGACAAACTATCATAACTTGAGCAAGTGTCAGGGGAAATATCAGAGTCTCACTACACCCTTCAGCACCCACTTCGTCTAACTCAGCCCTGCTGCTGAAGTTTCAGCCCCTGAATAGCACCATCAGCTGGAAAATAAACCATGATCTCAAGTAAACATGCCTTCTTTTTAAGTTGTTCAGTTTGGGAATTTTGCATAAATCTAATGACATCTGACAATAGAAAAGCTACAACATTAGCACTAGTACCTAGTATTTGCCAGAATACTTCTTAATGTTTTAGTATAAAACTTCATTATGTAAGTAAGTAACTTCCTCCTTGTGGGACTTAGCATTACTCATTAAAATAAACAGACTCATCACCACATCCACTGGTTTGATTTATAAATTCAGGTCTTCAAATCAAACTAGTTCACACTGCATACTGGTTATGTTTATTTAACAGTTTTTAACACTAGCATGTCAAAACCAAAATATTATCCTGTATTATATTTAACTTTTCTAACTAGCCCATAGCAGTAGTTTACAAGATAGATCCTCCAAGAAATAACTTCCATTTGCTATTTATATTCAAACACACAGTTCCATTCTTTGCTACTAAATCCCCATCCACAAATTCTTAGTTTCAAAACATTACAAGGTCTTAAGTTTCAATCGTCTGATTAGTAGCTATTTCTCTGTGGTTGGCTTTACTATTAGATGCCACAGTGTCTGCAGGGCAGCCACACACTAAGTGCTTAGGCAGTGAAGTTGCCAACAGGCAGGGAGGTAAAGTACAGTCAGAATAAAAAAACCTGGGTCTGTGTCCTATATGGCTTTAGGTTAGTCCCTTTTAATGAACAACTGATGAACAAATGTCCATTCAAGACAATTATAAACCAGAGCATGTTGCTTTCTAGAATCTACTCAACTGTATCTTAATGCAATTCCAGATTTTAATACACTCTCTTTCTAAAACCCTAGAAAAGGGTGGCCTCTCTTGCCTGTTGTAATGATTATGCACAACAGGTCTCTGTTCCCAGAACCATGAACATAAGATAGGGCTCTGGTCTTTAGAGCTATGTCCTATCCACCTCAGTCTTCAATCTGCTTTAGACAATTGTCACAGTTTGGTCCTTGATGTGACTGCAATTCTAGAGATTTCTGGACACTTACATTTGTCTACTTTAGCACAATATAAACTTTATTGCTGATGGAAACAGACAACTTCCTTGTGAGCCACTTGTCCCTTCTGGAATTCCTCTCTGAGACCTGTGGGGCAGTCGACTTTTATCCAGCCGTAGGCCTGGTGACTTCAGGGTTCACTTGCATCTCCTCAAATCATCCGTCCTCAGCTTCAGGTGAAAGGAGTCGTTACAGCTTTATGCCTTGGAGGAAACTGGAAAAAGCCTACCTCACTCCTTCCATGCAGAGCGCACAGCAACTTTAAGTCATGGCCCCTGCAGCCTTGTTTCTGCCCTGCTCTGTTGTTGCCACTTCTGGTTGCGTCACCTTGAGATGCTGAGCACTGAACAATGGTGCACAGAAATGGACTCAATGAATCTATTTTCTACCTGCCCTTCGTGTTGCCTGTCTGCTCTCTGATGCTCTATACGTGAATATAGTGAATTGTTCGGTCCTGTAGCATTTCTTTAGTCAGTAATTCTCTGTGTACTTGTAACAGCTTTACTTCCTTATGACTTTACTTTCTAATGACTATATAGTCATAGATACTGTGGCCTAAATCGGCCTTTCACTATAAAATGCACACAGAAACAGAGTCAACTCATTATTAAAAAGAAGTGAATTGAAATAGTCAGAAAAAGGACAACTAAAGTCTTAGGTGGATACAAGAGAGCTGACACTTCTCCCGTCTCTAATGGGGAACTGAGGTAATTTAGGCACAGCAAACCATGGTGACTTTCAGAACTGAGGACCATCATGTGGTGGCTAGCCTTCCAGACACAAATATGAGGCATCAGGCTGCCTCATATTCCATTTGTGACAATAGAGTACAGGAGGAAAAAATCATGGTACTATTAAATAAATGCTAAGGGATTTCATAGTGTAGTGTCATCTTTCCCAGGTGCAGAACATATTGAAATCATTTGTTGCACCCACTTCAGACCAACAGGGTCCATCACATCAGGTTTGTAAGCAGCTCCTGGGCATTGTTTTCATGGAAGAAGGCAAAATTTTCACCTATGAAGAGGTTCTAATCATAATTTTGTAATTTTGTAATCAATTCCAGCTCTAGGATAGAGTACTATGTATTGAGTGCTTGTGGGAAAAGGTGCTTTGACTGACGAAGAGGGACATAGTAGCTTAGAGATATGTAATAATTGCCTTGGGGTTTTATTTTCCATTATGTCTTACTATACACATATATTATGTTTCACAACCTTTCAGCTGGTTCTATAATTTTCCTCAAAAGGAAAACTCAAATGAGCCAGCACTCACACAACATGTCACCGGCACTGCGCTCTGCACCCACCATCTGCTACATGCCGGTGTGTTCCCTTACTCGTTTGTTTCCCTATCCTCTAGGTAGCCAATTGCTAATTTCTCACCAAGGTCTTCTTATTGCACAGCTCATCTTAGAACCTTATATTCATGTCTTCACGAATCCTAGAATAAAAAGGCTCCTGAGAGCCTCATTCAGGTCTATATCCCCTGTAGCTTGAAGAGTGTGCAATCAGCACAAACCCTTCTGAAGAGAGATCTAGTTTGTGAAGCAAGCTTGTCCTTCTTTGCTTCGGTTCTCAAATCAGGAAATACACTTACAGAGGAATTAGATGTATAATGAAGTTCACACATAAATTACGCTTGTTGCTGAGCTCAGAACTCAGATTTGCTGGCTCCATCCTTGTGTACTCACTCTGTGTGGCACCAAGTGCTCATTACAGAAGAGATTACTGTCTTGCACATGTGCCAACAATGTACAGGAATGCAGTCTCAGAAAAAGCAACTTTTTGTTTGCATGGTCTGCAAGGGAAAATAAGAGGTCCTGTGGACACAATAGACTTCAGTGGACTGTTGGCTCCTTTTGGCAATGTGACCCCTGCTAACATTGCTCTCCTGAGCTTTCTACTGTTACAAACAGTAAGTTGACTTATTTCCAGCTTCCCAATCCTGATTCACAACTTGATTATAAAGTGGTGCAACTATGTAGGTGTGCCTCTGTGACTGGGTGGCTGAGCCAGATCTTCCAGCCTATGGAGGGCACTGTTTTTGATTTTGTAAGAAAACATTATCTGCTTCTATCATTAGCTGGAAAATTCTGTCAGAAAGAGATTTTTAAAGTCACAAGAGGAGCAATGCATCTGAAAAATACATGCAATTTCTAGCAAAGACCAAAATTTCTTTCCTATTAGATGGCAACAAGAAAGTAGTTCTGTAGTACCGTGCATGCTTAGCATGTGTGAGGCCCTGGGTTCAATCCCCAACATGGCAAATCCAACCGACCAACAAATAAGCAAACAGAAATTCACCAAAACCACAGCATGAATAAATGAAAATAAGATTATCAAGTAATAATAAAAATGATGAAATAATTTCTTTAAATGGAATTTAGTTCAGGTGTATTCAAATCAGAAGAAAACAAGGGGAAAAATCAGGCTTCATTATGTATAATCTAAAAACCGATATGGGTGTTCATGCACACAGACATGCAGATGCATACATATACATGCCTGTGCATACATGACAAGTACACACACATGCATGAATACACATACACACACACACACACACACACACACACACACACACACACACACATACGCATACACCACACAAACATATTCACAGTGGGACAATGGATCTAAAAAGTGAAAATAAAACTAGGGTCTTTGATGTAGCACTTGCCTAACATGCAAAAGCCTGGTTGCTATTTTTAGCACCCAACGAGATAGAGAGGGAGATAGGATAGAAAAGTGTGTGTGTGTGTGTGTGTGTGTGTGTGAGAGAGAGAGAGAGAGAGAGAGAGAGAGAGAGAGAGAGAGAGAGAGAGAGAGAGAGAAGACACAGAGACGGAATAAGAAAGACATGACTTGTAACTTAGCTGTTTAGAGGATGAAATGGAAGTACTACTCACATTCTAATCTGCTACTTATGGTTTTTAATTATTACTCTTTACTCATTGGGATTTTTCAACTGATTCTCTGTGGAATATGGGACTTAAGCTACAAGGTCCCAGAGTGAACAACATAGGTTCTGCTGCCTGGGTTTGTAGGATTATCCCAAAATCAGGTCATGGGTACTTGGGTACTCAGTGCTTAGAAGACACATTCAGCATCTTCTCTTCTGCCTTCGTCCTCAAAATGTCCTTTTCATCATTATCATTGTTTTTGTTTTTTTTTTAGCAGCTGCAGTATGTTATTATTCAGGGCCAAAAGCTTGCATGATTGTCAAGCACCACACAAGTCATGCTCCCTGTTGCTCTCCATTGTTGTTCCAGGATGGAACAAATCAAAATGCATTATTTAGTCTAATATGGAAAACTGTCATCTGCAACTTTTTACTTCCTTCCCCTTGTTAATAGAAAACATAGACAAAAATTAAAATCAAGGTTTAAAGTTAGTTGATTCAATCAGTTCTTAATATTGGACTGTACATCCATGAAAGATGGTAAGTCTTGAGGGACTATTACAGACTATCAATTAGAGATCATGTCATTTCTTCTCAAACATACATTTGCACACATGCACATTACCTTTCAAATGATGCCTGCATGTTTTAGTGTGTATGGTCCTAAAACTTCCTTGCCTAGTAGAGATCTTTACATAAACATATGAACATAAGGCCAGAATGACAAACATGTGCAACAATAACTAAAATAAATGTATTAAGCTATAAGCCACAGTTCTATGGAACACAGAGGAGGGTGACTGATTCCCTGTGGGGAGATTAAGAGTTAAACCTTTAAGACTGAGAAGGACTTGGAAAGAAGAGAAAGAAGACATCTCTAAATCAATGCATCAGTGCAGACAAAAGAAAGATACAGAATGGATCAGAACAAGAAGGCAGAGTTGCTGAGCCTGGGTGCTCCTGGGACAGGGATGACAGTGTAATGGGGCAGTGCCAGAGTGACTGTGGTGGGTTTGAGTTCTTCACATATTACACACATGGTGACTTTAAGCTCACAGAGACTTTGTGGCTTCAAGTCTCTGCAAGGAAACCCATGGACTTCCCGTTACTGCTTTCCTAACTTCTCAGACTTAAAGTAGAAAATCTTCACGTGAATTGAAAAAGGTCTATCAAAAAGACCACATGGTCTGAGGGCCTGTCTTCTGCTACTGCGTTACCAACATCATTAGTAGAGTTTCATCTCCTTTTCACCATCCACAAAGAAGTGGACCAAGTCCACCCAACTGTCACAACAGCATTTACCCTCTGACCCTCAGCAAACAAGTATACAGGATGCTTTTCTGCACTGCTGGTTGCTATGCCCTTGTAAAGACTGACCTGTGTGGCCAATTACAGAGTACATCCCTAGCCCCTTTAGGACTACTAACAGATATGTTTCATCCAGTCACTGACAAAGCTGCGGCCTTGGAGGGGTCTAATCCAGGAGAGAATGGGTAAAACTATATTCTCAGGGTAAATTTGAAAATCAAATCAAGGATCCATTTCCTAACCCTTCACAGTCAGCGTTTGTGATTTGATCAAATGTCTACTCACAAACGCCGATTTTCAATTTTCTCTCTGACTCTAAAGGGATGTGTTCACAATGGTAGTTCAATGCCCATATCCTCTTTTGTTCCAAAAGGAGTGGCAAGCCAAGGCAGGACTCGGACATTGTTTCTTCAAGGAAACATGGAATTCCAGACAAAAGATGAGGGGAAAGGTGAAAACAAATGGCTGATAGTGATGATTACTGTGATCTCTTCTTCTGGTGAAACTGGAAGATACCACAGTAGTGAGGACTATAAACGTCACAACTTAACCGTTGCATTTACAGGTGAACGGCACAAAACCGAAGATGGAAAATGAGTGTCTTTATGCTATGCAACTGCTGTATTAGTGTCACAAGGCTTGTCTGAGTATCACATCCCATAACTGAAGAGTCACATCACCTTTGACATTAACTATAAGAAATAAGTTTCCATATGTGGAATTCCATACATTTTAATGCTAGTACTGTAGTTGCTTCTCATACGTCCAATTCAGCTGCTTTCGAGTCTGCTATAAAATCAGTTAAGTTAATGCCCAGGATGGGCTTCTAACAAGTTAACTAATGTACAAGGTACCTTTGTTTGATTTTGGTGAAACATTTTTCTGTTCTAAGCATAGATCTTATAAAAGATATAAGAAATGTGGGAAATAAGAGGTGGAGAAATAGATAGCAGTAAAAAAATTGATGATAAGATCCTTCAAAGAGTCAAAGAAGTATAGAGATACCCAAGCAGAATCATTTATTAAAAAAAAAAAAAATGAGGGAGGAAGAAAAATACACATGAAGTCAGGAGAGGAATGTGGGGAAGACTCGGAAAGTGTTGAGTCTTGCTATGATCTAAATACACTGAGTCCATGCATAAAATAACTAGAAAATAACCATTCCAAATTATTGAAACAGAGAAAAAGAAGACTAGAATCAAAGAGCACTATGGAATAAGAAGATAGAAGGACAAAAAAAAAAAGGAGAGGAACAGAGTGACACATTAGGACCTATTGTAGCATTTCAGTGTTTGAAATAAACCTCTCATGGCTTAGAGCAAAAGACCTTCCTTGAAATCTGGGTTCTGAAATCAGCTAGGTCTGTGATGGTGGGAAGTCTGTCTTCTTATTTATTAAGAGGGCATACCACCACCTGAATCACTTCACTTACAATATAAATGTGAGTGTTTTCAACGGAGAATATTTTATCATTCCTAGAGTGGAAAGAAATATATAGAAGAATAGAATTAGCAATCATATATTGAAGTTTTCAAAACAGCAAGGCTGACTTTGTGCCATCTTTGTTGCATGCTTGTCCCCAGTACAAACTGGACACAATTTCTCTCATATTGTCTTTTATTTCACTTGTGAATGGTCACCCATAAAGAATCTGGGGGCTGAGGCTGTAGCTCAAATGGAGTGCCTGCCTAGTATGTGAGAGCCCCGGGTTTGCTACCCAGCATGACATAAACCAGATATGGTGGGGCAAGCTGTCATCCCAGTAGTTGGGAGGTGGAGCAGGAGGGCCAGAAGTTCAAGCTCATCCTCAGCTATACACCTTATTTGAGAGGAGGCCAAGCTACAAGTTTCAAAAAGATGAAAAAAGAATTTGGCTACAATGACTATGACATGCAGAGGCAGTGCTTATGGTCTAATATCTATAATTATTAAACATTCTTTCAAG
The DNA here is from genome assembly GCA_026225945.1 of Cricetomys ansorgei. Classification (NCBI taxonomy): domain Eukaryota; kingdom Metazoa; phylum Chordata; class Mammalia; order Rodentia; family Nesomyidae; genus Cricetomys; species Cricetomys ansorgei. The sequence continues at coordinate 55,585,091 of JAMJFZ010000242.1, forward strand.
TGTGAAATCATGTGCTCTTTTTGTTTTTGAATTTGCAGTTCTAGCAGAGAGCTATGTGGTTCCCACATGTAAAGGGAGCTCTCCACCTGAACGGCAGCCTTGCCTCTCACGTTCAGGCTTTAAAGATTATTAAAAGTCAACAGTGTGCCTTAAAACAGAACCGGAGCATCTACATATGAGGTAGGGTTTGTGTGTGTGTGTGTGTGTGTGTGTGTGTGTGTTATTTTTTTTACCTATACTTAGTGATATATTCTTTTCTGTGTGTGAGTGCACGTGTATGCCTGTGCATGTATGGCGAATGTAATGCATGTGCATACGTATGTAGACACCAGAGAATGACTCAGGTGTCATTCATTCTTAGGCACAGCACCTCTCACTGGCCATGGGATCACCAATTAGGTTACACTGGATGCCTGGCAAGCCCCAGGAATCCTCTTGTCTTCACATTCCCAGCACTGAGTACAAGAATATGCCACCACTCCTGGTTTTTTAGGTGGGGTCTAGGGATCAAACTCAGACCTTCACCTTGCAAGACCAACACTTTCTGGACCAAAACATCTTCCCAGCCTGAAATTTTTTTCTATAAGCAGAGGAGGAACCAGGTGACATTTTTTTCAACTTCCCTCTAAAAGAATTAGAAGGCAGTAGCTTCCATATTGTAATAAGAGAATTAAAAGGCAGGAGCGTCTGTATTGTAATTATAGAGTTAAAGGCCAAGCTGCTGGAGAGGTTAAATCTGGTGACCTTTGAGATCTTCCCTAACTCAAAGATTTCTGTAATTACACAGACACCGTCACATGCACACATATGCGCAGGCACTCACTCACTAGATTTGAAGAAGCCAAAAAATGCCATAATCAGACACAATAGCATTTTTAATATCAGTGCCACTTAGTATTTATGTTTGGTGTCTTAACATCTCGAAAAACCATTCTTCCTGTTAAATAAGGAGGAAACTTACCAAGTTACCTAACAACATGCAGGTCTGGCATAGTTCTCTAATTCTCCTGGAAATTGACTTCTGACTTATGAGTATAGTCTATTATAAGGAAATAATTGCTGGTTTGGCAATGCATCCGGATTGTCTGAATTTACAAGATGTGTACAAAATGAAAGCAGACTCTGGCATCTCTAACGGGGATCCATCAACCTTGCTAACTCAGCTTCACTTACCACTGCTTCTTGTAGCCACAGAAGCCTTAAGCTGTCTGACAGATTTACTGTCTGAGGACTGACCTAAAATAAGATTTACAAGAACAATTTTTGAGGAGTGAAAAACAAATACAAGAAGGAGAATTACTCAGAGGGAATGATTCTGACACAACCAGAAGGGATTAAGCAAAATACAGGATGCTTTAGCTGAAAGTTTTTCGTGTGTGTGTGTAACATTATGGAGGAAAATGCACATAGAAAACATTGCACCAAGATAAATATAACTTTAAGAGGTATTGCTTTATATCCTAACGCTTAGCTTCCCAGAGAAAGGAAACAATAGTACCACTGGTACTCTTTGTGACGTTTCGTCCTCATTTATCAAGCAGGGAAAATAGCCACAGAGTATAAGCAGAGACTGAACTTGCCCCTTACATGAGGGGCCTTGATATTTGATGATACAGTGGCCTTCAGATGCTCAGATAAAAGACACTGAGTGCAAACCGAAAGTATTCTCTACTTATTACCCACTTATCTGCTTATTGGCTCCTTGAAGTCCACTTCTGTCTGCGGTATCAATCACTTCTCTGGCAGCTTGTCTTACTACAAAGGGAGGTTCTGATGCCCTGCTTAGCCTTCTAGAAGATGCAGACTCCTGCAAAACTAATTTGTTTTGCTACCAAGGCTACAGATGAGGTTGTCTGGGGGCTGGGCACAGAAACAGGCTATTACAGCACAATTCTTAAAGATGAGGCAGAAATTCAATCTACATTTCCACAAAACATGACAGTCTAGATGCCAAACTTGGAATTGGGTAAACACTAAATATATGAGAGAAAGTCTTACAAAATGACAGTATAAGAGCAGCCATCCAATATTGTCTCAGAATGTTGGTAGTATGACATTTGTATGCTCGCTGAGGTGGAATTTAGCAAGAAATAACTCAGAGACTCATGATTTTAAAGGGCACATCCTATAGTCAGGATCCTGGGCTTCTAGCTGACTCTCATCAGCTGGCTGTGTGATCCTGGGCTTGGCCCTTCCCTTCCTATGCTTCTGTTTCCTTAAAAATACTTTGGATATCATGCATCATCCATGCTGGCACTGACAATCAGAGTGAGAGTGCTAGTTTTAGTGACCTGGCTTTCCAGTAAATTCAAATTAGATGCCTTGCTTGAGAAGATAAAAGTTTGGGCCAGGGACAAGAAGCAAATTACCTGGATGTCTCCATGAACTTCTAGACTCATTATAATAGTTTGTTTACTTAACTGTCTTCATTAGCTGTCCTTACTACATCAAAGGAATGCTTCCAATCTCCTACAATTAGACATGTAAACAAAAAGCACCACCTTCCACTGCCATGATCAAACAAACAGGGTTTCTGATATGCTATCAACCCTACTGAGGATGATAGCCCCCGTAAAACTATTAGGCGGGCATATAAACATTATATTGGAAGTTATCCACAGGTAGAAATCAATGAATTCAAAAACTTCCTGAAGGCTGACGGGAGCTGAACTGCTTCATAGCACAGACACACATTGTCTAATTCCTTTTCACCATGGACAAGGGAGAGCCGGGACCTTGCAGATAAGCAAGCAATCAGTTAAGCAAATCTTTATGTAATTTTTGATTATGCTGATACTATGAAGTATACCCAGCTTTTCCAATGAGGAATTTCACGTAAATGTTTAACATTAATAAAAAAATCAGATTCATAATTACAGAGGTGAACGTTTCATGGCTAACCCACTGACGAATATCAAAAGCCCATTGCCTCGTTTTCTTTCTCTGTTTCATTATTAATGTTGCTAGTTTGTAGTATAGTATGGCATAATACTAAAAATGTATTTTTGAAATCTTCATCTTTTAAGTTAGGGAATCCAGAATAACACTCATATTTCCACTAATACTACAGGTCTGAAATACTACAGATACTACTATTTATTTAGTCATAAATACTAAAATATTTTAGCATTTTATTTTACTTTAGTATTTTAGGGGAGGAGGAGGAAGAAGAGGGGAGAGGAGGAGGAAGAAGAGGAAGAGGAGAAAGAGGAAGAAGAAGAGAAAGAGGAGGAAGAGGAAGGAGGAGGAGGGAAGAAGAGGAGGAGGAGAAGGAAAGATGGAGAAATAGTGACTCTGCACTTAGTCTGTACATCATATCAAAGACAATAATAGATATAAAATTAGATTTTTAAAATATAAAGTATTTTGTTTAATTTTTATGAATAAATATAATTTAAAATTCTCATGCAATTAACTTTGGTTCATTTGAATGAAAACTTCTGACATCTTACATAATTTGCACAGTGGAAGTGACTCACTAATTTCAAGAAAAAATCTTGCAACATTAAACATTTCATCTTGCCTAACAATCTGTGGCAATGATGACTTGGACTGGACTCTTTAAATTTGCATAAATTTAGAAAAATTTCTCTTCAAAAAGAAAAAAGAACAGCCTTCTAGGCATAATGCCTTCTGAAAAGTTCCCAAACGTCCAACCTTCTGCCACTTAGTTACATTACAAAGGCTTACCATCTCTCCAAGAAGCATTTAAAACTAGTATGTACACATTCCAGCTGAATAGAAAAGCAGTAGCTAGCCTATGTGAATGGCATAACATCCACCTAGGTGGACAAAACCGTTAGAGAAATCACATCTGCTCACTAAAACTTATATTAGAAAAGTCTAGGGTAGGAAGCCCTGGGTTCAGGCCTCAACACTAAAAAATCAGTAACAACACACATACACACACACACACACAGAGGAAAAAAACCATAAAACTCTCAATAATGTGAGACATCCAGAAGATTTCAGTTGTATCACTTTACTGGAAGAGCTAACACATTTGCCACCCATGAGCCCTCTAATCCTAACCATTCATCAGACGTTTGCTGAACATTGCTAGGTGCCCGGCTTTGCAATGTTTTTGCCTTCCCGGAGCTTTGAGCAATCTGCTGCAAATCATGAATCAGTGTGTGATTCATCACAAGGATACCATCAATGGTGACAAATCTTTATCCTTTAAAGAAATGCTTTCCGCCGAACTGAGTAATCAAACTAAGTAAGATTATCAAGAAAAAAAGGTGACATTAAAGTAAGGATACTTCATGTTCCTAATACATTTGCACTGAATTCAAGACCCAAAGAGACTTTGAAGCAATGTGATTGCAGGGTTAGCCCCTTAGAGACTGCTCTCAAGTTGTAAATATGTACAGTCATTTAAAAGTTGCATTCTTTTTAAGATCCCTTTGCAGTGCATAGAAACTATCTATGCATGCATTTTGTTACAGCTGTGCTGTTAATCAAAGATGTTATTAGTATTATCTATTGGATTAATTATGGACAAGTAACTTTCAATCAAGAGACAGAAAAACAAGAACAAAGAAGCACTTAGATTCACAATGCCAACAACCTCTCATTCAAACAGTTGGCGGGGCTTTACTTCGTCACAATAAGTCACAACAAAGTGTGTATAAATAACTTACAAAATATTCTATTGTCCAATACTCTCAAATAGATTAATTAGTAATAGGCTCAATGAAAAACATTTCATTTCCTTTTAGCCAAAAATAACTTTCTACACTGTTATTCAACTTGATCATGACAAAGAATCCAAAATTTGGATGGTAATAGAATTTATTAAAGCATTAGCATCAAATATATATATTTGGTCTTGAGACAAGATTTCTTTGTTGTAACTCTGGCTGTTCTGAAACTCACACTGTAGACCAGGCTGGCCTTGGATTCATAGAGATCCTCCTGCCTCTGCCTCCTGAGTGCTGGGATTAAAGGCGTGCACTACCACTGCCCAGCTAACATCAAATATTTTTAAAAACACATATTTATGAAGTTTGGGAGACAGCTCAGTGGGTAAGGAGGAGAGCCTGGGTTAGGACCCTTAGCTCCCACACAAAATGCCAGGCATGACCACACAAACCTATAATCTTAGCATTATGAAGTGAGGACAGTGGGATGGAGGGGTGTTGAGATGGATTATAGGAGAGGAAAAAAAAAGAAATGAGGACAGGTGGGTCCTACTAGATCACTGGCCAGCCAGTCTAAGCAAACTCAGGTTTAGCTAGCAAGAAACCCTGTTTCAGTGCAATAAAGCACATAACAATAACAAACATTCTGTGTCTTCCTCTGGCCTCTGCATTCAGGCACTCACACACACACAAACTCATATGCACGCATACATGATACACACATACACGGATATATTTGCATAGTCACAGGATGAAAACAGTGAACATTCATTAGACACTTCTTAACTAAGTCACAATTCCTAGTACTTTATATACATGTTCTGATTTAATATATCAGCCCAAGAGGAAGTACTATTATGATTCTCGCTTTACACAAGAGAAAGATGCAATGATGTAATTTGTCTGATGTCATATAACTTTTAAATAGAATTCCAGGACAGGACATATCTGCAGCCATGTGACCTAGCTTTTGTGCTGCCTTTACAATGGAATTCTATCCATCTCTGTAAATACACTTGTAATTCTGAGTCCAATTCCCTAAGTCCCTATGGCAGAAGGAAAGGATTGACTCCTGCAGTTTGTCACCTGACTTCCGCGTGTGCTGTGTGGCAAACCCACACATGAACACAAACAAAAACTAAATACATATAATGATTTTTAAAAGGAAAGTAAAAATCCTAAAGCTCAAAATTAGTTACTAGTATACTCGGGGTATTTGAACACAGAGCAGAAACTACTTAATCCTTAAAATAAATATCTAATGTTAAAATATGATATAATTCACTTACTGTATCAACATACGATATATAATTTCACATTTTTGTGTAATTCTTTAGAAAACCTCTCATCTAGATTTGAATATCTCATCTTGAGTGATAAGGCAAAATTCAGAGTGAGTTAGTGACATGGGAGTCACGGTTCACTCAATTAAATACTAGGGATTTTGTAATCAGAATGTAGGTTCTGCAGTTTGTGTAGCTTGCTCCATGGACTTCCACTTCCAAGGATGCTTAAATCTAAATATGCTTTTCAGGTCAGCCAAGAAAGAAGGTTTGTTTCCATGGGTCCTCAGACAGAGAAGCAGCTTACATTCTATGTGACACAGGCTGATATGTCTGCCTTGTCAGCCATGAGCTACTCATCAGTTGATCTTCTTATGGGCACAGCCGACATCATGACTCTGCCCCAAGGGAGAGACTGGAATCAAAACCGAACTTCTGATCAACTTAAGTGACTGAAGATATTTTGAAAGGCAAAGTTCAGCAAAGAAAATGCCTTTTGTTCTTTCACGTTCTGATTTTAATAGGAGAAATCAATAAATTCATTTAAGACTAAACTACCATTTCTATTATACCAGGAAATGGTCATAGTTCTCCCTCTTTTTGGTGGGTGATTCATTTTATTTTATGTATATAAGTGTTTTGCTTGTATTTACACATGTGTAATATGAATATCTGGGATCCATGAAAGCGAGAATGGTACATTAGATTTTCTGGAACTAGAGTTATGGATGATTATGAACCACCACATGGGTATTAGGAGCTGAACCTGGGTCCCCTGCAAGAGCAGTAAATGATAGTAACTGCTTCTGCTCCCCACCCCTCTGTTTCGCCAGTCCCCCCTTCTTCTTCCCCCTTTACTGAATACAAAACATAATCTTTACTTGGTGAGAAACTATACATAATCAGATCAAGAAAATGGTCTGAGACAGAACTATTCAAATCTTATTCTTTTCTAATTTCCTTTTTAATTTTTTTTAATTTTTAAAATTTTTATTTTTTGTAGGAATGAATAAAGGACGGGGTCAGAATGTAAAAGGGGAGAAAAACATACCTATCCCTCAGCTATGGCTCTACGTGCCTTGGATCACAGAAGGTAAGTATTGAAGCACAGAACTCATTGGCACGTTTTTATACATGTTTCCATGCCCTGGTGTGTCACAATTGCAATTTTGATCTTTTGCTCCACATTGTATAATTTGCTGACCCAGAAGCACCAGCAAAGAAAACACATATTGTCTTCATAAAACTGATCATAGGACGCAAGGAGGACAAAAAGAGGCGTGCAATAGGAGGGAAGATTACATCGAGAGAGCTTAATCCCTATCACCCTGAGAACAAATGCAGCGTAGAAAAAAAGTTGTCTCTAAAAGGAAGAAGGCAGCGGGGAGCTTAATAACCTTTGCTTTTGTTGACTTAAAATTGTGGATATGTCTGTGCACTCAAAAAAAAAAAAAAAAGCAACAGATTTTTGTGTGCAACATTTACTACTTAAAACAACAACATGATTTATGCTTTTAGAGTGTTTCAACTTCAGAAGAAATCTGAATGAGGAGATAGTCTGTGGAGAGACATTCCAATGAACTGGTTAGGCAGGTCCCTGTTTGGAAGGAACACTGCCTGGGGCTTGCCAGGGAGATAGAGGCAGCTTTACATGAGGGAGTGGAGAGCCACAGAAGGTACCTACCTCTCTCACCACACCAGCCAGGACTCACATTTATGACTAATCCTCATTAGGGCAATCTGTTGCCGCCCACCAGACCTTCACAGAAGGCAGACTGGGAACCGGGCATTTTCTCAGATAGAAAAAACTGACTTGTGTTTTGTGCAATATTATCCTACTCCCCACCACCACCACACACATACCTCTAAAAATAGTAAGAAAAGAGAGATGGTATTGCAAAAGTCTAGATTTCTAGGCCATGCAGGTGTTATTTAGAAGAGGTTTTGGTTTAACAACGGTTCATCCAGGTTCTGTTGTCTCGTGCCAGCACAACCTCACTAGAGGAGGCTCAGCAAGATGGAAGTCAGAAACAAGGGACTGACAAATGCAGTCATTACCAAGCAAGAGAGAAATGAGCCTCACCCAGCTGGAACATGTGCTCTTTCTTAACCCTAAGGAAACTAAGTCAGAGGGAGAAGCAATGGGTGTCCATCCACAGAAAACCATTAGTGCTGGCAGGGTGGAGAACAGAACAAAAGACTCTTGACTCCCAGGCCAGAATTTCTTACCTGAATTTGACTACTACAGAAGTTGTTATGCCTTTAAACATGCTTTATACTTTACAGAGCCTCGAACTGAAAACTCTTTTCAGACAAGCAACCGCAGAGGAGCACAATCTTGCTTATGATCTATCATTTCTTTCATTACAAGGAAACAGAATGGCATATTGGGATACTGGCTTCCATTATCAATTATTCACACACACAAAAAAAAGATCATTTTCCTTCTCCAAACCCTCTTTAGCTTTATCCTATTGAGTAAATTTCAAGCATCTGAGTTGTCTCTTCTTCCATACAGACTATTGTTAAGTAGCAAATAAAATAGCATGGTCAAATAGGGTGCTGGTTGCTTCTCTTCAATGCAGCTGCTGAGATGATTCGCTCACAGTCCTTTCATCTGTGGCAGCCAGTGTCACTCAAATCGTATCATCCCAATAAACCTCCGTCTATCCCCAAATACTCAGACATCCCGCCCAGGCATCTACAGGACAGCCTACTTAACAAAACCTCTTTTCACAAGGCCATCTAACTCTGATTTGAAGAGAAGCAGGCAGCACGGTTCAGAAGGACAAATTGCGATTTTTATTTCTAATATAGTTTCTGCTTCGTTATCTTGTGCTATAGAGGTTCAACAGTCACACATGAAAATTCCTGCTCAATTTTCACTGCTTTGAAAAGGTGTGGCAAAAAATGACACGAGTAAGATGCACTAAGAACTCGGAGCTTCTTGGCAGGATGGTAAGTAAAGCAAAGGAGCCAGACCTGTTCCTTTTTGTTATTGTTGTCTTTAAAAAAAAAAAAAAAAAAAAAAACACGGGAAAGAACCATATGTATCTTCTAAGCACAAAGAATGAGTTTAATAGACAAAAGAAACAGCAATTAAATTTACGTAGTTGCAGGTAGGATACTTCTAGTGGGAACCTACGACCTCAAATGAAACAGAGAGTCAAGGGAGTGAAGGACTCTAGAAGAGTTCCCAAGGAGACATGTTCATTGTGCACAGAGGATGTGAATGCCGTGTACACCTACTGTTTTTCTTTCACCCGGGGGAGGTCCCTGTGACCCTCCCAATCAGAAATAATACACGGTTATTGGTTTTATTAACTTTGTTCTATACCTCACTCCGAGCACTCTATCACCATGTGTATCTAAACCTAGTTAATCCAGACACAATATTGTTTCTCTGATGACACTGAGGCTAAGAGAACACATATTTTCTTCTCAGTTGCTACCTGTGAACTAGCAGTCTATTCTAGTTCAAGTCTAGGACAAGATGAATAGAGACTAATATGAAAAACAGCCTGGATCATTAGCCACAAACACCTGTTTTTCTTCCAATGAGCCATAGAGATGGCAGAACACGAGCCCACCGGCACAGGCAGCCTTCTTACATCTCCCCCAGCAACCTTCTAGCTACTGATGCTCAGCGCAGCAATGGCATGACTTACAACTCTTTTCTTACACTAACCCCATCTCAGCTATTTGCCCTTCATAATTTCTAGGTAAACTTAATAAATTTCTCAAATTTACATAAGAGGGGTTTCAAATTAATGGTCTTCAGGTATGTTCTGCGTTTCCACAAAACTACTGTTTTGTTTTGTTTGGGGGTTTTGTTACTGGTTTTTGAGGCAGGGTTGTGTGTATTCCAGATTTGCCTCAAATTGGCTATGTAGCTGAGAATGGCTTTGAGTTTCTGATCCTCCTGCCTCTGAGTACTGACATTACCATTACTGGCATCCCTGCTTCATGGAGTTCTGTGGCTTGAGCCAAGGGCTGTATGTCCTATGCAAGGGTCCTACAGAGAGACATCTCTGCCCTTCCAGGAAAGGTTCCAAACTGTCATTTGAGTCACTGTAGGTGATTCATATATCTCTTCACTCTTTGTAAGCACCGTCATTCATTGTCTTCGTTCAGTGTTTAATGTATTAAAGCTAAATCCTGATCCTTCAGTCACTCCCTGTCTCCAGAAATATTTTTTTTTTCTTTTTAATGACATTATTCTTTCCTCGGCTTCCCAACAGAAATGAGCTCATCAGAATTCCTGCTGGTACCACATGTAGAATTCCCTTTCCGTCTCAAGAAAAGACTGTTTGAACAAGCTCCTGTCTGATAGGAACTGGGAGGTCCTTGGGAGATATCTCCCATTAGCTAACTTAGTTTGCTGCAGGTGTCAGCTGGACACAGGGCCACTAAAATGCTCACGGCCAGGAAGCACTGTTAACTTGGAGTACTTTGTGCAGATTGTCCCTGAAGCCACATTGGTCACTGCATATGAATGCTGAACTCTGCCCTATTATCCTGTAATACGTGCATGTTTTTCATCTTTTCTATTCATCGCTCAATATTCCTCGGTACCCCTAAAAGATTGTCATGAACTTTATAGACTATCACTTCATATTTGCCCAATTAAAAACATGAAATTGATAGTTGAATTCTTTTCCAGAGAGGACATTTGAATAAGGCATGCCTATGATGAGGAAAACACAGGCTGGGAGCAGCAAAAGAGAATATGATCCAAATACATTATGTGAAATCCTCAAAGATTTAATTAAAAAATTAAAAATGAAAGCGAAGGTAACAGAATTCATTTTATTCATTCTGACAAAACATATGTAGTCAAACATTCAGTAAATATATTTCATCTATAGTATTTCACTTAACTATTTCTTTTGACATGGGTTCTTCCTATGGTGCCTAGGGTAGTGTTAAAATCATGAGCTCAAGTGAACCTTATGCCTCATTCTCCCACCTAGCTATTACTATGCACATGTGCCTCCCAAACGCCATGACTGGATTGACCTTCTTATTTTCTAAATGCATAACTTAGCAAATTCCTACACACATTTTAAAATGAACCACAATTGAAATGCCCATTTTAGAGTAGACATTGGTCTAAAAGTTTCTTCTCTGTCTTGACAGTTTTATATCCTTGCCCTATCACATGACCCAGAGTGAGTTTTTCCCCTATAAAAACACCTATTAAGTATTTGCCCCCAAAAGTTCTGCTCATCAGAAGCACCTGAGGGCTGTATAGAAAGATGGACATTGTCATTTCTCCATCAGTTTCTGACTCTAGATCTGGAGTGGTACCCAAGTGGTATGTAACAAATTTCTAAATATTCTTGATACTGTTGGTCCTCAGACCACATTTTGAGAATCAAGCCGTGTCTTGGGTCTATGCAGATCTAACTTCACTGTTATGCTAAGGATTAAACTCAGGTGTATCTGTGTGTTGAGCCGCCAAAGTTCTCTGGAAAAGAGAATAATATAAAACCACTAAATGACAAGCAAGTAAAGAACAAATTATTAAGTAAAATGTATATATTTTCTAATAAGTTCTTTGGCCTGAACATATAAAAGATCATACTGGTTTTCAAAAGAAGTCTGCTTTGAAACTTTGATTCTAGTTTAACTTCAGCCCTGTCTAACTTTAAGACCCATTGCAAAGCATGCTAACATATCACACAGTAACATTTTTAAAAAAGATGAATTGTTGCAGAAGTTCATTTTTATGGCTATTTTAAAGTTTTTTTTTATGTTTAAAATGGTGGCTTTATACATTGTTGGGAAAAGGACAATTTGATTGTCTGCAGGGGCTGGCTTTATGTAAAAAACATTTGATTGCTCATGATCTGCACAGGCTATCAATAGAACACTTGAGGAGCTTAAGTATCAATAAAAATCCCTGAGACATGAGGCTCAGGGTTCTACTGTCCAATATGGTGCTAGCCAGGATAGTGGTTCTCTCTGCTAAGGTCCAGCAGAGTTTGAGTTTATGAGAATGCTTCCATATGTTTCTCGCTGAGTCATCCAGTAGCTATCTACTGCAATAAATATATAGAAGAGTCACATTTTTTAAATTCTTCATTGGTAATTGCTGCACTTCGGATTAAAATTTCACCATTTCTAAAGCTCAAAAGTTAACTACACAAATGTTACAACTGATGACCAGGCCCATGAAAGCTATTGCTCTAACCACTTTATGAACAAAATTCACATTTCAAAATTGTTTGTCTACCATGAGTAGTCCATATCAGCAGCTTCCTCATGCAGCCTGGAAGACAGAGGCTTAGAAACATCCTGAGCTTCTTCTAAGTAGCATGATGTAGTGACTGACAGAGCAAGCTGGCTGCTTGCCTCCAGAGACTGAACCCTTTAGGTTAATTCTCACAGGATTCAGGGGAGCAGGTCTAGAAACTCAGAAAGCCAGAGTTACCCCTAGCTCTTGTGTTTTTCAGAAATGTCCCAGAGGTCACTTGGATTGCAGCTGCCTCATCTTTAAGGAAAGGTGTGACTGTCCCTAGAACATTTCCAAGGTTCCTATGATTCTTTACAAGTTTTCTAAGTTTTTCAGGTTGAAACTATATTTTTTGGCTGAAGGAAAGGCTGTATTATTTCTTTTCAAGTTAGCATGCTAGGACGTCCACTAAGGTTTTGTGAGGATGCAAGGTCACAATCAGCTCCCCTGTGTCTGCTGAAATCCCTGTCTATTTATCTGTCCTTTTCAACCTCATTACTGTGAATGCACACACACACTGAGCACAGTGTCTTAAGTAACTTTGCTGAGGTTACACCAGAGACAGGTGTTAAGGAAACTATTCCCCTACGGCTATTATTTCTAACTCTCCCTCTGCAAAAGGAGAGGGAGGGATGGAAGGGAAAGGGTTTCTTTTCAGATTAAACACAGGGACTGCAAACACCTTCCCCTAGGCAATACATTCTCTGCCAGTGTGGGCTGCAGTTTACCCAAACACCAAAGCAAAAAGCAAACAGCCTCTTTTGTAAGGGAAGAGCTGTCAGCTGTCAAGTGATATTTGTGAATTTCTAGAGAAGAAAGAAAGAAAAGAAAACCCTTGCCCTTATTTTATTAAGCAGCCTGTTTGTTCAAGGTTGAAATGCATATGTGTGTTTAAGGTAAAGTCTCTCAGTTGGCACTCCTGAACAAAGTGATGTCTTCCTATTGGCTAGACCATACAAAGAAGAAAATAGAAAAACAGTCTGCCGTCGGAGACATCTAAACTCAGTCTAAACTAAGTATAGACTGAGCTTCCCCATAAACCGCATAGGTAATTACACACAGATTCCATAGGAATTGCTAGAACAGTTTTGTTTAGTGGAATGTTTTCTTGCTCCTATGTTTTAATTATACTCATAGAATGAACACATACAGCCCATCGGCTGAGGAGAAGATTCCTAGAGCTTCTGCAGGCAAGGTTAGGAAGTGCTAGAGGATAAGGAAACAATGATGTAGCCATTCCCAAGTCCAGGACAAATTCTAGACGCCATGCACACTGTTTTTTTCACCACATCTTTCCACACTATTCTCATGAATCTGCCCACACACTGACCAGCTGCTCCAGTCTCCAATAGGACATACTTCTTTCAGTCCAAACACCTAATCTTATGAATCCTTCAGGTAACTTGTTAGAATGAAAGGTGTCACTACAAGAGGCATTTCAGTATGATTTGCTCTCACTGGACCCTTCAGTCTCCCATAGATATTTGCATTTTTTTTTTCACAGAAGATACTGTATCACCAAAATTATCTCTCCAGTTTATAAACACTATTGCATAGCTAATGGATTTGTAAACAAAGAGCAATAATAATAATAAAAAATTTGTGGAAACAAGCCTATTGTGTACACAATTTTATCCAGTAATGATGCATTTAAGTATGTATCATAAGAGAACATTCATATTTAAATATTTTCCTAAACAAATTCTACCAATAGAAAAGTTAAAGTATGGTATACCTGAACAGTGATCTGTATGACAGCAATGAAGGGTTTGTGTATATATGTGTGTGTGTATGTGTGTGTGTGTGTGTGTGTGTGTGTGTGTGTGTGTGTGTGTGTGTGTGTGGATTGGCAAATAAGCTCTATATTAAAAATATAAAAGAACATTTTGTAAAATTTATTCATGACATTCCAACATGGGAAGCAGAAGCATGTTTTATCTGGGACCCGCAGTGGCCACACCTATCAGAATCCTAGAAGACTTTCCAACTAGGCAAAACAGCCACAATACTCTCCTAAGAAAAAGAGAAGGCAACAAATACCGAGGAATAAAACATCCACTCAACAAAGACAAGACCAGATATCAGTAAGAATAACCATCTTCCAAAACAGATGTCTAAACTCCAACATAAAAATGCAATCAGTAACAGCCAGGACAATATGTCTCCACTAGAGCCCAACAACCTAAGAGTACATTTTGAGAACTGCAACACAGCTAAAGCACAAGAAAAAGACATTAACATAGCCTTTCTGAATATGATAGAGGTCCTTAAAGATGAAATGAATAAAGCCTTTAAAGAAATCAACGAAAACACAGTGGAAGGAAATAAAGAAAACTGATTAAGATCTGAAAGTGGAAACAATAAATAAGGAAAACCTCAACTGAGGAAAATCTGGAAATGAAAAATTAAGGAATTTAAACAGGTACCTCAGAGGCAAGCCTCATCAACAGAACACAAGATACGGATGAGTGACTCCCAGGCGCTGAAGACATGGTAAGAGAAATGGATACCTCCATGAAAGAAAATGATAAATCTAAAAAAAAAATTCTGGCCCAAAGTATCCAAGACATCTGGGAGATTATAAAGAACCAAATCTAAGAATAATAGAAATAGAAGAAAAAGAAATGCAGGTCAAAGACACAGAAAATATTTTTGACAAAAATCATGAAAGAAAACTTTCCTAACCTAAAGAAAGAGATGCCTATCACAGTAAAAGGAGCATACAGAACACCAGACTGGAGAGAAAAATAAATTACCCTTGGCACATAATATTCAAAACACTCAATATACAAAACAAAGAAAGAATTTTTAAAACCTACAAAGCAGAAAGACGAAGTAACATATAAATGTAGACCTATTAGAATACCCCTAATTCAGGGTATTCTAAAAGCCTGAGCGCCTGGATAGATGTGCTATAGACTCTAAGAGATGACAGATGCCAGCTCAGACTACTATATCCATTAAAGCTTTCAATCACAGTAGAAGGAGAAAATAAGACACTCCAAGATAAAACCAAATTTAAGCAATATCTATCTACAAACTCAGCCCTCTGGAGGCACTAGAAGGCAAGTCCAACCTAAAGGGATTAACTACACCCAAGAAAACACATGGAATAAATAATCTCAGACTAGCGAATTAAAAGACAGAAAACAGCAACAACAACAACAACGCACACACACAACAAAATAACAGTAATCAACAACATTGCTCATTGATAACTCTTAGTATCAACTGTCAATTCTCCAGTAAAAACACACTAACTAACAGAACAGATATGAAAACAGGATGAATCCTTCTACCACATCCAAGAAACATGCCTTAACATCAAGGTTAGGCGTCACTGTAGGGTATAAGGATGAAAAAAAAGATATTTTAAGCAAAATGACCTAAGAAGTAAGCCAGTGTTTCCGTTTTAATAGCTGACAAAATGACTTCAAACCAAAACTAATCAGGAGAGATAGGCAAGGAAACTAAATACTCATCAAAGGAAAAATCCACCAAGAGGACATTATAATCCCTAACATATAGGCACAAACACAAATGCACCCAAGACTGTAAAAGAAACACTGCTACAGCTTAAATCACACATTGACCCTCACATATGAATGGTAGGAGATTTCAATACCCAACTCTTGCCAATAAACAGGTCATCCAGACAAAAGCAGACAGAGGAATGCTGTAATTAACTGACCTTATAAACTAAATGGATCTAACAGCTATTTATAGCACATTTTACCCAAACACAGAATAATACACCTTCTTCTTAGCACCTCATTGAACTTACTCAAAAACTGAACACATACCCTAATACAAAGTCAATCTCAACAGATACAAGAAAATTGACATAATTTCCTGCATCCTATTGTACCACCATGGATTGGAACTGGATATCAACAATAGAAAGCTTACAAACTCATAGAAACTGAACAATTCACTACTCAATAAAAAATGGGTCAAAAGAGAAATTAAAGACTTTCTAGAAATCAACAAAAACTGATGATCAATAAATACATCTAAACTTATGGAACACAATGAAGATTGTTTTAAGTGGCATCTTCATAAGCATTAAGTACCTACAAAAAAAAAAAAAAAAAAAAAAAAAAAACAGGAGAGATCTCATACCAGTAACTTAACCACACACCTGAAAGTTCTAGAACAAAAAGAAGAAATAACATGAAGAGGAGCAGATAGCAAAAAATAATTAAACTCTGGGTTGAAAACAATAAAATTGAAACAAGCAAACAAACAAATAATACAAAGAATCAATGAAAAAAATTGATACTTTGAGAAATCAATAAAATTTTAGAATCCTAACACAAATTAATTTAAATGCAGAGAGAATATCCAAATTAACAAAATTAGAAATGATAAGGAGACGTTTCATCAGACACTGAGGAAATCCAGAGAAGCATAAGGATATACTTTAAGAGCCTGTACTCCACCAAATTGAAAAATCTAAAAGAAATGGGTAATTTTCTTGATAGGTACCACTTACCAAAGTTAAATCAAGATCAGATAAACAGTTTAAATAGATCTATATCTCCTACTGAAATAGAAGAAGTCATCAAAAGGCTCCCAACTTAAGAAAGCCCAGTGCTAGATGGTTTTAGCACAGAATTCTACAAGACTTTCAAAAAAGAGTTAACATCAATACTCCTCAAATTATTCCACAAAATAAATAGAAGAAATATTATGCAATTTGTTTTACAAAGCCAGTTTCCCTTGATACCCAAGCCAGATATAGCCCCAACAAAGACCCAACAGACCAATTTCTCCTATGAACATAGTAGATAGAACACTTCTCATTTTACTTTATTTTACTATTTTTTATTTTATTTACTATTATTTATTTACTATTAACACTTATTTTATTTTACTATTATCCCTTAAAGGCCTGTTTGTTTCCTAATGATATAGAGAAAGGAGGTGGATCCAGATGGGATAAAACATGGGGAGAACCTGGAAGAGTAGAGGGAAGGGAAACTGTAAACAGGAGATATTCTAGGAGAAAAAAAAACTATTTTCAATAAAAAGAAAATATTATTTATGACATGATCCAAAATATGCTTTTTTTAACTAAAAAGAAGAGTAGAAGAAAATTGAAATGTTCATGTGTATCATCATTACTTAGGAACATATGTGCTTTTGAGAGTTATGAAGTTTTTCTTAAATTTAGTATGTTATAATTAGATAAATTTATTAGTATTATTCTTAAAGCATTACATATTTACTGTATTTAAAGAGCTTACATGCAAAGCAAATAAGTGATGATAAAAAATAACAAGTGTTTGACTCTGACTTTATACATGCAAGGACCTCTGAATGATGCAAATCATCACAACTCTCCTGGGTAAAGACATTCATTATTAGACTTTTCTATACTGTGGCCTCCTCATAACTCTGAAGACAAAGACTCTCCAACGACAGATTTTGTAATTACAAATCCCATGATGTAAGGTAAACCATGAGGGACTTCATAACCTACATGAAGTATTCATTGGACATTTTCAAATGCTTTTAACTGAATCTACTTACACTGAATTCTACTACCCATTTTCTAAATGACCAGACAAGTGTTTATAGATGAGATACGGAAGAGTAGGGAAGAAAAGACATGGTGGGAATGATGTGGGAATGGCTCCAGAGGTCTAATGGAAGCCAAGACTTAAAGAGAAGAGTACCAATGATGCCTTCCTTGTAAGTGCTACTAGCCATTAGCACAAGGCTTATTTAGCTGACATGCACATCTCGGAATCCTGGGGACAATGATGCATAGAAGGTGACTAATGCCTGCAGCTCGCCTGATACGTCAGAACTTTGTGGAGTCAAGAGAAGACATGTGCTTAAGACTCCTGGGTCTGGCTTAAGTTAGTCAAAGTAATTTCAGTGAACAACTTCAAGATACATTCTTTTTCCAAAGGGTATTACTAAATATATATTTAAATCTTAAAGTTTAGCAGATGAAGATTTAAAACAAAATACATACCAGAAGCTGCAATGGCTTGATTCTCTAATATTAGGATTTAAGTGTGGTTCGAAATGCATTATATGTGAGTACATTCATGTGTGCCTGAGCACCTGCAAGCTAAGGCAGAAAGGAAAGGAAGAAAGAAAAGAGTATTTATACCTTTGGATCGATTCAAGATTCCCAGTGAGAGTTTAGCCTTACTGTTCTGCTTATAAACATAGGTGCTGTTTACTGTGGAAGGAACCATTCTGATGACTGATGAGTGCTTGGAGGTATCATTTTCTTAGCGATGCCTAGTAAGAATTGTAGTTTTCCCACAAGAAAGAGCAGTAGAACTGATAAGCATTTTTTTCAATAAATAGCCCATAATTCTTCTCCTTAGTTCGCTGCTCGGGCAGTTGAATGTAACAACTGTGGCAGTTTCTGATGTATATAAACTTCAGTGTATACAGACGCCAAATGTGCGACTACAGTAAGACAGGGAAATAGTTTGTATATTGCAGTCTATATTCTGTTCTGTGCTATTTATTGATATATGAGAGAGAACAACACTGAGATTCTTAGAGTGACCACTAAAATATACAAAGACAACTTAAAGACAAAGTAAGCAAATTAGAATAAAACAGTAAAAAAAAAAAGGTCAGGTAATCTGAAAAGGCATAATAAATGGAAACATGAATGATGAGATAAAAAAAATAGGAAACAATCATAGTCCTAAAACACACAAATCCCATCTTGTATATATGTATACATACCTATATGTATATGTATGCATATACATACATATACACATACATATACATATATGTGTGCATGTATATATATATACACATGTACACACACACACACATATATATATGGTGTATACAGCATAAATGGAAGAAATTGTCATAATGCATGAAAGTAATTCAATTACATATCATTTAGAAAATTAATTTCAAATGCAATGATAAAAGTGTAAAACAATGAAGGACAGTATCATCATACAAACAGCAAATCACTAGAAATTTCAGTTTGCTGAATTATTACTCAACACAAAGTAGAATAACATGAAAACACACTAGCGGAAATTAATAAAGGGATTACATAATTATAGAAAGGTGAATTCACTAAGAGTATTAATAATCTTAAATATCATGTACCCAACACACACGTAGAAAAAACATTTGAAAAGGCTACCAGATACATAATTATTGTATTGTATTGCTTGGAAAATTAAACACTCAGTAGTCAATAAAACAGGAGACAGAAAAACAGAAAGGATATAGCACTTTACATTTCCAAAACCCAACTGGATCCAGTTGCTATTAATAGAACTTCCCACACAACAAAAGCTATGTGTGTGGTCTTGTACTTCAGTGCTATGCTTCTAAACACTAATAGGCCGAAGTTGAAGATCCAAGAAAATGTAAACACATTTAAAACTTAACAAAAAAAAATGAAAAACATGTTAATCACATCAGTATTTATTGGATGCTACTAAAGCAGTGTGTAGTAGTGTTGAATTGCTAGGTTTTATATTTCTTAAATCCTTTCAGTAGGAAATTAACGGTAGTCAATGGTAAAATCTTCATGAGAAAAGAAAACAATCAGCTCAATAATATAAACTTCTAAGTGAGGAAACGTAGACATTGGAGCTTTGATAAAGTGATGGCTGTTGGTAAGAAGTAAAAGGACAGGAGAGGAGGAAGAAGATGAAGAAAATGAGAAGGAAGAGGAGGAAGAGGGGAAGAGAAAGGAGGAAGAAGTGAAGGAGCAGGAGAAACATAATTTTGAGAAAAACAGGAAAAGAAAGAAAATATAATTATATATCTTTCCAGTATTAATAGAATATAAAGGAAATATTCCAAACAGTTCTATGTGCATGGAATCAGCAACTATGATTCAAATTATCACTTTCTCAAAAATTACATTTTGTCCAGACTCACCCAGGTTAACATAATATCCATATCCTGTAAAGAACCGTGATTCTAGCTTCTGAAGAAGATACATCAGGCCTCGCTGGTTTCACTGGCAAATTCTACCCAATGTGTAAAAAGGAATCACTCTCCAGAGTCTTGCAGTTCCAATCAATGTCTGTGCTGGGAATAGAATCTCAGTCCTCTGGAAGAGCAGCCAGTGCTTTTAATGGCTGAGTTGTGTCTCCAGCCCTAAACACTGTGATTTTCAATGCTCAAGTTGTTCTTATCTAAATTTTCTTTACTTGAAATGTCCAGCCTTATGTCTTTGAATTTCTGAACTTCTTCAAGCTATGCTTTGATGATGTTTCCCGAATGTGGACTACCCCACCCTCATTTTAATCAATTTTATTCAAATTTCAAAGCCTAATTACAGATCATCTTTTCTGTAACATATTGCTAGTCATTCTCGATCTTAATAAGCCATTACTTTGTAATGTTTCCATAAAAATACACACACTGCAGAGTAAATTTCCTTGGCAATTTTATGCACATTTGCCTTTAATGCTGTTTCATGGTCTCCTTGAGGGAAGAAACAATGAGCTCCTCATCTAGATCATAAGAAACATGACCTAAGCACTTGCTAAATAATAAGTATGGCTGGATTTGTAGACATAATGGAAATTTTATGTAAATCTGGATCATATACGGAGGGTTAGATGATAGGGGCTAGGAAAGGAGCTATGGCCAATGCCTTAAACACACACACACACACACACACACACACACACACACACACACACACACACACACACACACACACACACACCCTAGATATTAGTCTGTTGATATGTAGGGCTGAGGACTTCTCACATGAATCTGAGATGATGGATTTACAAATGCAGAACATTTTTAGGTAATTACCACTCAGTTTCCTCACAGAAAAATCTAATTTAGCATGAAGTATAAGGAATAAATACATGAAAAACAGTTATCTGGCCAGCATCTACCAGTGAGGAGACTGTATAAGTTATTTAATATTTAACCAACATTTTGAGCATATTAGCGACACGCTCACACAGATCCAAAGTAATACAAATCTGAGATTTGCAATACAGTAAAATATCAGACAACAGAATCAAGGGTCATTAAGACACTTGGAAAATAGATTAAAATATGAATTTCTTTTCGGACATTTCACTCAACTTTATTTACTAACCCAGTAGAACTAATTTTCAGTGGCATAAAACACATTCTAATTAAAAAGATACTGGTTATCTACAATTTAATAAAATTTAGTTTAACATCTACACTTTAATTTTCTTTGTTAAAAAAACAGACTTAAAACATCATGATTCCATTTCTTGGCCATATCAGAAATAGAAAAAAAAAAAAAATAGGGTGAATTTCTCAATTTCTGTCCTTAGTAAACTGACATGTCTTTTCATGCCCATTACAGAGATGTATTTCTTGTACAGTAAGAAAAGAGTTGGCTGAGTTCCCAACTTATTAAAATACTACATTGATTGGGAAAGTAATTTATGTGCAGAATTTAGGAAGCATTTAGCAATTAATCTATAATGGAAATATAAAAATCTGCTACTAAGCAGCGGAAGAAACAAGCCCCACACAGTTGCACAGCAGTTGAGGGGGACCAGGTCTGTAAGTGTCTCCTACTTTCTAATTTACACTAATTACCGGCATCCTGCCCAAATGCACTTTTTTGCCATACCTGCTGCTGAGGCCTGTAGTAATTTGGCCCCATCTGTGCTACCGCTATTCATATCAAGATACGTGTGCATAGAGATAAAGGTAAGAAGGTATTAGACTGGTACTAGTATAGAAGTTGACAATTCATATTAAACTATAATTTATGATGATTATAATTTCTTTTGAGTTAAAAACAGGGCTTCTACAGAAAGGCAAGCTTGTTTAATCAAATCCATGCTTTCTCTCCTTCCATGTACATTTCAATACAGTCGCCTAAGTGCCGTATTGTGCTTTCCTGTTTGGAAAACCCTACTGCATTCTTTCTGAACCCCTACTAGGTGCTCTTTAGCACTCAAATGACAAAAATATGGACCCTGATTCCTGAAGAGACAGAGAAATAAACAAGTATAGTACTGCGTAACACAGAACATATCAAAAGTTATCCCCAGGCTTGCTTTGGAGGATGGTAGTTAACGTCAGCGTGTGGGTATAGCGACAGAGAACTCCAGGAGTAAGCAGGGCAACGAGGGCCATGAGGGACAGATAAAAATTGGATAGAGGAAAGGAAAACATGGAAATGATATTTTGGAAGAGAACGTTTGCAACAACAAAATGAAACAAAAGAATGGTGGAGAACATTGGGAAACCAGGTGTGCCAGTGGGTAAAGTCTAACACTCAGGGGGACTGGGAATTAGAAAGCTTGTGATTGCAAACGTCATACATTTCACTACTCCTACAGCCCAGAGTCAGAATAGAAAATATCTCGAGAGCACAAGAACACACAACTTCTTTAAGGCGGGTACACCTCTTCGTGTAATTATATGAGCTTTTTTCATCAGTGCATGATTCTACATCAAAAGTAACAGGGATACTCCTGACCTAGCCAGAGATGAAAGTCACTTGTTTGGTTTTACCAAATAGGCAATGGTCATAACATTCTAATATCATGAGTGACACAGAGGAAAACCCCAGAAAATACAGTTTATGTATCATGTATGTTCTTTCTTATTTTATTTCCTGACTATGTGCACAGAAGTTACTTCCTCCTTCAACATTACAGTAAGGACAAATGAAAAAAGCAGTTATTACAGTGGAATGGATTAGGCAGAAGCAGATCCAGGTCTGCTTTTCTAGGACTGTGAAAATCCCGGTGACATCATCCTCCCTAATTTGAAGAATAACTCAGGGGGGATAAAAAGTAACAGATCATTTCAAACCTCTGTCCCCACACAATGCAGAAAGCTGAGAAAGACTCAGAATAAAAAAAAAAAAAAGAAAAGAAAAAGAAAGAAAGAAAGAAAAGGAAAGGAAAAAAGAAATCATTTCTGCTTGACTATGTTTGCTCTTTTGATCTTGTCTGTTCAGAGCCATCTGCTTTTGATTTGTGGATAGCCTGGCCCACACAGGGATGGGAAGCTCGTGGCACTCACCCACATGGGGTCACTGAGGTCTGAGTCTTGCATGCGAATACAATCCATGCTAATCTCAATCTTGTTTGTCGCACCATTTTCTGATGGTTCGTCCACAAAGTTCAAGTCGATGGGCTGTACTGAACATATAGGCCTATCACAGAGAGGGAAGAAGAAACATGTTATTGGAAGAGACTACAACACAATTAATTGACTAGTAATAATGAATATTTCCTGCTTCAGTGTTGGCAAGTCCTTGCTCAGAATCAGAAACCCCAGGTTTGATCCTGACTCAACCATTTATCACATGTATAATCTGAAGTAGGACAAACTAAATCCTGTTTGTAAAGAAGGAGCCATGATCTCTGCTGATGAAATGCAGGCTAACACGCATAGATGAAGGACTGTTCTTTGGATCCTGGAAGGCCAGTGGTGTGCTGTAAGCACTTTAGTGACCACTTTTCCATCTTCATATTAGCTCACTAAAACCTGTTTTTTGATGAAAACAGTAGTAAGCATTTTTCATAGGAAGGTTAAAATGACTAATGAAATGGAGTGTTTCACCTTCTTAGAGGGCATGTCTTTAAGGAAAAAAAATAGGTTTTGAGTGTCAGACACTAGGGGAGATGTTTTATATTGGTCTGGGGCAAACAAAGAATGTCTACTATTTTGTAGTAACGGTCATCTCTTGGTATTGGAAACTAAAGAAAAACCTACTTTCAATGCAGAGATATTGAATGCAATAAATTTCCCAGAATATAACTTTTCAAACCTGATTCTAGAAATATTCTGTAGCTACATTTGTTTACTTATTTTGAAACACTTCAGGTGCACTTCTTGATTGTTTGATACTTACTGTTCCAGAAAATCCCAGATATGCTGGAATACCTCTGGGCTGAGGAATTCACTTGTCTGGGTGCTCTGCGACATAGCGGATCGATAATAGCTTTCTTTCCAAGAGCAATGAGCTGGGGTTTCTACGAAACTTAAAAGGACAAAAAAAAAAAAAATGAAGCTAAGATTATAGTTTCTATACTCATGACATGGGCTATTTAAATAAAAACATAAACTATCTGAAAAACACTAATGAGTCTATAAAATCATACAGACATATATAGCACAAGCACAGATCTCTTTTTTTATCAAATTCATCTCTCTTAATTAATAGCATTGCTATTCTGTGTAATACATATACTTTCCAACAGAGTGTAGATTTCAAAAAAGAAAATAAATACACCTTCATTATGATGGCAATTCTGACCTATCATTAAACCTATTTTATAAGTGCCTCAACTGATTATCTGCCCAGTCTGCCTCCAGCAGGCAAGAAGTAGAATTGAAAATCAGAAATGATTTCAGAGAACTTAAATTTTACCCTCAGATTAATAACTTCTCTTGTAACTACAATTTTAACATCACACTCTAGGACAATAAACAAAAGATTTTTCACCTAAGGCCTTATTATTTTAATCACTAGTTGCTTACCATGGTGTGCATGAAGGTGTTTAATTGGAGTTAGAATTCACTGCTAACTAAGGGATAAACAAACACCAGGATATTGTGCCAATTAAAGTCATTTCAACGTGTTCATTTTGCTGCTAGGTCCTCAAGTGTACTTATTATTTTTTTTTAATTCAACTTTGATCTCTGTTCATCTAAAGTAAAACTCTAGCTTTCTCAATTGATATATTCTCCACATCTGAACATTATCTGCATAGATAATCTGGGTAATGATTTGCTATGATGATTAGTAGGCTGATTTAACCTTAGAATAAAATTAGTTACACTCTTAAATCACTGCTCGTCATGTAAAAAAGAGTTAAATTAATAGTGTACAAAGACAGTCAATCTTCTTTCTTCCTTTTCAAATGCATAGTCTCTATTCTATTTACATGGTAGGAGATTACAGCACTAGGTTGATTAACAATGATTCTCAAGCTACTTCAGCAGTACATTCATTTGATCAGGTGAAGTATAAAAATAATGAATAAAATATGCATTATTCGCAAAGAAGCATATGAGTATCAGAAATAAAAAATGAGTATGACTGTCCCATTCCTCTGGGAGGTTATGGTGGAGATAAGAGCAAAACAAATCCATAATAAACATGGTATGTATAAACATCTCTATAAAATTGTGATATATAATTTCTGCAGGAAAGAGACAGGTGAATGAGGGAGAATTAGCCAGATCAGTAAAAGCTAATATGCAGAGTAGACAGAATAGCAAAGAGGTTGTCCGTCTCTTCCACTTTGGGCTACAGTCACATTTGAAATGCTAAGACAATAAATAACCTGGTGCATGTGAGACAATTTGACATTAACTCTATGATAAGATTGTTTAAACATTTTGACAGAGAATGTGGAGAAATGCAATTGGTGAGGATATGAAACTTATATATATATATCGTGTCAAAAAAAGCATGAATATGTCTGTGTCTGTGTGGGTATATATGCTTGAGTGCAGGTATCCACAAAGCCAGAAAAGGGAATAGGATTTCTTAGAAAGTTACAAGTAGTTGCAAGTTGCCAGATATGAGTACTGGGAACAAAACTTTGCAACGGCAGTACATACTCCTGACAACTGAGTCATTTCAACAGTCCTTTTATAAGCCATTTAAAAGAACATTTTACTTCAAGATAATTGTGTATTCACAAATAATTATAATATATAATATAGGGAGTTCTCAAGTATCTTGCCAAGTTTTACATAATGAAAGTATCTTACAAAAATCTATCATCCACTGTCACAGCCAGGACAGTGACTTTAATGAGATTCACACATATTTCCCAGAAATCTTCAGTGTCACTTATACGTGTGTGTGTGTTGTGGTATAAGTCTACATGTTTATTAGTGTTTGGGGCTGTGTATCTACCTCTACAAGGCTAAAAGATTCGAAGCATGTAACTGATGTGATCAGAACATATTTTGTACTGATCTGTTTCATACTGCATAGAGGAAGGAGTTAAAGTGATTGTTTAGCAGGTTGTAGTTAGCAGACAATAGGAAGAAGAAAGCATTTATTCTATTAAAATTCCAAAATGCACATAAATTGTCACAGGAGTAGTGTTGTGGATGTTCGACTAAGTAGGTCAGGAGACAGATATGAGGAAAGCAAGAAAAATCACACATCTATCCTACTACCCATTTCTCCCAGTGTTGAGAATGCTCCATTGTTGTTAAACATCCCTGGAGCTATAGTTACGGTTTTTCAACTACATCAAAAACTCGGGTACCAGGGAACTTCCCTAACTGCCACACACTCACATTAATAAAGAATCTAAATTTTCAAAACACTCCACCATCACAGTATCATTTGGAGTACTTTGACTCCCCATTCGCTCCTTACTCCATTGTGGGATTTTTAAGAGAATCTAGACAAGAACACCCTAAAATGGGGCTGTAGAAAGGCTCAGTGTTTAAGAACATTTTGTGCTCTTCTAGAGGATGTGAGTTTATTTCCCAACACCCATGTTTGGTGGCTCGTGACCACTTGCAACTCCAGTTCCAGTGGATTCAATGCCCTCTTCTGGGCTCTGTGGGCACCTGCACACAGATGATATACATACAGACACACAGACAGACAACATTTTTAAAAATAAGAAGCCAGAAAGAATTTTAAAAAGTGTCACTTTACATCAGGAGTATATCACCTACCTCATACATATCATAAGCATTTCTTTAAATTATGCAATGCAGAATCTAATGGGCTACCACCTGCACCCTGTGACATACACACCTCCTTTGTGGTGAGTGGCTGCAGCCACTGCTTCTAGAGAATGCTTTCCTTGCTTTCTTTTGCTAAACAAAATTCCTCTTAAATTGTGTGTGTGTGTGTGTGTGTGTGTGTGTGTGTGTGTGTGTGTGTTTTCCTCTAAGAAGGCAAAAACTTAGAGATGTGCACCAGGTAAAATACTGACCTTCAGAGAGATAGGACAAAGTAAGAGGGTAAGGCACTGATGGGAAGAGAAGGAGGAGGGGTAGTAAGAAGGGAAGGGAAGGTAGGAAAGGAAAAGGAGTTCAGGGCTCTGTACTGGGACATGCTCAGGTGTCTCCTTTGCAGACTTAGAGTTAATTCTTGTTCTGTAGATCAGCAAGCAAAACACTACAGAAGAGGGGGATGGAGAGGTCACCCAGAGCCATAGGGCAGGAAGGGTGAAGTAAGCCCTGCCCATCTTCCAAGTCTTTGCCTATGGGTGAATCTCAGTATCAGTTACTCACGCAACAATGACTCCCTTCAAAGGTCTTTGTCAAACCAGTCACACTCAAACACTGGAGGTCTGAAGTTGTTGGGTTTTTTTTTTCTTTTCTTTCTTTACAGCTTGCTTTTTTTTCTTTTAATAAACAAACCATCTTTCACTCTATATTAATTCAGAAAAGAATACTTTCTTTGTAGAAGTTACTGGAAAACAACAAGGGGTATCTATCAGTCAACAGTTGGCATCTTATTTTACTTTCCCCCTTCTCCCCAGAGTCATTGCAGGGATACTGGGTTTGTCTCACTCAACTTTTTTAGAATACTGGAAAATGTCCAAATCTACACTCTGAGCTGAAAACAATCTTATTTCATCAATGGATTCTAGAACAGGCTATCCTTAGAGACAAAATAGCTTGAGTTCGCTCATTTACCAGATGGAAAAGCTAAAGTAAAACACCAAACCAAGGAACAGTCAGGACAGCTCTGATGCTCTCACTCTGCTCTTTCCTTAGAGTCCTTAAGAATAAACTAAGGGGGTGGGAGAGATAGCTCAGTGGTTAGGGGAACTGGCTGCTCTTCCAGAGGACCTGGTTCAATCCCCAGCACCCACATGGCAACTCACACTGTCTGTAACTCCAGTTCCAGGGGATCTGACACTCTCACACAGACATACATGTAAGTAAAACACCCATGCACATAAAATAAAAATAAACAAATCACTTTAAAAAAAGAACAAATTAAGACATGAGATTCTTACCACACATGGGGCGACCTATGGCTTTTTAGCAGTGCCTGTGCTTATCGTTTCCCTGATCACATAAATATGAGGAAATCATCATAAAAATATTTCCCTACAGAAAATATAGATGTAAACATACAAACCTAGAGATTCCCTTGATTCTACACAAATATGCCCTAAATCAGCTAACCGAAAAGACAAGCAAACTGGAAGCCTATTGCTGCTGTTAGATTTCCTGAGTCAAAGCATCCTTGACCAGGTGACTATGATGGAAGAAGAAGTAGCTCATCTAAGAGCCTCCTCTCCAATTAGGATCACACTGGAATTCACCTGGGCCAAGGGTATGTTTTTCATGCATGAGATCTGGATGGGAAGGATATGTAGCATGTCAAGATCATCCAGCCTCATTAATGTTGCAGCACAGTTGAGGTCCCTACAGCATGAACGTCCTCAAGATCCGTCACTGTGCTGCAGTGTCAGCTGTTGAGAGGAGGAGGTTAAATTCCCTGGGACTTTCCAAGCAATGCCTAATCACAGCTAGTATCCTAACTTGTTGCCATGAAATAAGTTTAAAAGGAAATTACACTAACATACAACGATGATAAATATTGAAAACTCATCTCCACCTAATCGTTTGGCTACCATCCATGCTCCTGAGAGCCATTTTAAATAGGAATATGGTAGAATGGTTTAATTATGAAATAAAATTATCTGTGAATCTGGTGCCATTCCTCTGA
Organism: Cricetomys ansorgei; assembly: GCA_026225945.1. Classification (NCBI taxonomy): domain Eukaryota; kingdom Metazoa; phylum Chordata; class Mammalia; order Rodentia; family Nesomyidae; genus Cricetomys; species Cricetomys ansorgei. The sequence goes on from JAMJFZ010000242.1 coordinate 55,613,915, forward strand.
AACAATGCACATAATACACGTGGTGAAAGATTTCCTGTGCAAGTGACTCAACCATCTACTGAGACTCTAGTTTGTGGAAAGCCATGCAGAGGGGTTAGCAAATGAAAAAGACATGTTGCTTTTCTGAAAACTTTTTAGTAGAGTACTTTTTACTTTTTCCTAATTTTTGCCATTTATCACAACATTTTGTACACCAATTTCTAATTTCCTACTGGACTATGGCTTTCTTTGGGGCAGAAAAGCCAACCCAGGTCAGTCTTTTTGGTTTGTGCTTGTCTGCTTGTCTGCCTATTGGTAGCAGAGTATTGCCACGGATTAAGGCGCGATCTCTGTATCGGGCCTGCTTTTCCAGTTATGCAGAGGCCCTCTAGCCTCAGAGAGGAGAAGCAGGTTATTCAAGTTCACTCAGGCAGTAAAGGATAAAGCTGGGACTTAAATGCAAGATTGTGTTGCTTCAAAGTCATGCCTTATTAAATTACATGTATAATGTCTAGTTTTCATTCCTCATAAAACTTGGTAGCCATGGAGTTCCAATATTTAGGAGATTTTTTTCAATGTTAAAAAAGTTACTAAATCTATTTTACTATAATAGGCATCCCTTGCCATGAAGATGCGTGGGAAATGGCATTAGAAACTAGTGATAAGTGAATAATATTTCCAGGATGTGTGGTCCTTGCGGTAGTCTCTCAATGCCGCTGTAACTGCCATCCAAGAATCTAGGCAGAAGACCTGGTCGGGGAGAAAAACCTCTCCCATCCATTAGACTACCATCAGTTTTTACTTGCAATGAGCTGGTTTTATAGGAACAGAGGAGTCTGAGCTGAAGCTGGCCAACAAAGGAAAGATAACAATTCAAAGCTTTCAGAGAAATGGACCTAGAGATAAGAACTCTGTCAGGTCTGGAGGGAGTGGGAATTCCACCTCCAACAAAGTCAGAATCTTTTTCTCTTTCAAAATAGTTGGGGGCAGGGCTTTAACTCCATTTTTCTCAGCTTGTATTTAAGCGAAACAAACAAAAGGCAACTGTCTTCCTAATAAGGAACAGGGAGAATCTTGACCTCAGATCCCCTTTCTCCAGTACAGATCCCATTAGATGTGTATTTCCTGGCCTTGGTTCTTCTGTATAAAACTGAAATACACCTGGATTCAGAGAAACCAGTAGCCTTTCTCTCCTCTCCATAGTTTGGCTAGATAGTAATGAGTTCACATCCGATTTGGATTTAGGAACCAATTTGATTCCTAAATTCTTTGAAATACAGGAAAGTCAAGGTATGGACCCAATAACATCACCGGCAGGAATTGACTTTCAAATGCAAAGAGAGGGGCTCTGGATGTAGCTCAGCCTTTGAGCATTCCAAAGCCTTGGGTTCAACCCTCAGCACCAGCTCAGTGGGAGGAAGGCTGGTGGGGGAAAGGAGTCTACAAATGTAGTGTGAAAGTTCAGCTAGTTTTTCTAGTGGTCAAGAGACTTTGATCACTCAAATGCTCAAGGAGTCTCTTCAACTCTCAGGTGAAAGTAGATCTAAAATCTCTGAGGTTGACTTCTCATTCTAATACCCATTCATGTAGCCATCAAATCACTGGTTGGTAGTTTCTTACAAACCTCTCTACATCTCCCATAAGATGGCCTTCTTATTGGTTTCTGAAGCATTTAAGATTATATAATTCCTTTCACATTTTTAGTTCAGAAACCCTTAAAATCTTTGAGTTACTCTGCTGTGATTATAATAATTAGCATCATTAGTATTACTGATATTAATTATTGATATCTAGCTTTAAGGATGCCAAAGAACATCTTGAAAACTTTTGATGCATTGTTTTTTTATCATACCAGCAGGTAAAGGCTCCAAGGGAATGAACTTAATTTTAGGATTGAGTAAATCAACCTCACCAGCACTCACCTACTTTAACTCAGGCCCATTAACAATTTCCTCCCTTAGATGGCAATTTTTCCCATCCATCATGTTGAAAATGATCAGTTAGCTTCTCCTCTCTCCCTTTGTGATGGTTACTTTCTGACTGACATCTGATTGGCTTAATAAATCCTTAGTGAAAGTCATCTCCAAGTATGGCTGGGATACTATGTCCAAAGTCAATCTTCAGGAGGATTCTGATCAATCCAATGGGTTAATCTCCTGTAGATTCGTTATATAATTGCTTTATTGAGAGGCAATGAAAAGTATGAGGTAGGACATGCCTGAAAGAAGCTGGTTACTTTGATGTGTTCCTGAAGCTACATCTTGCTCTGGTCTTTTTCTAGAGTCTCTTCTCTAAGTCTTATCTATCTATCTATCTATCTATCTATCTATCTATCTATCTATCTATCATCTGTTTGTGTGTGTGTGTGTGTGTGCTATACATACATCTGTATATGCCTGTTCATATGTGTGTGCACATATATGTGTATAGTATATGCATACATGTGTCCACAAATATATGAAGGCCTAAGGATCATGCTGGCCATCTTCCCCAAAAGTTATCCACATTATGTTTTAAGGCAGGTTCTGTCTTTAACCTGGAACTCATAGATATGGCTAGTCTAGACAGATCTGGTATCCTTGCCATCCAAGTGCTGGAATTGTAGGCAGGCTGCCTTCTCCTGATATCTATTAGTTTTGGGCATCTATTAGTCCTCATGCCACTCCTTGTACAAAGCAGACATGTTAGCTGCTGAGCCATCTCTGCAGTCCTATTTGCTATTTCTATTCCCTGCCCACCAAGAAGCAAAGAACAGTTTACACCACATGTTCCTGTTACCAGTGTATAATGCCAAGTAGCTGTGGAGAAAACGTCAAGTCCATGTCTCTATCTCATAAGATTCTGATTCAAATTATGGAGACTCTGAGCTTATCAGCCAAAATAAATTTCCCATCTTTTGCCCATGTCAGGCGTCTGTTCAAAACACCAAGGTGAGTATTTAACATATAGTCTTCTCTGATTCAAATCCACACAACAGCTTTACTCTTAGCAAACAAAATTTAGAGCCAACTTGATCTGGAGTATAATCTATGCCTCAGTTTATTTCAATGTATCCTAATTTATGGAGCATCATGACCAAAGGGGTTCTTCCTACATATCACTAATATTAATATAAGTGATCAATGTTAGGAAGAATCTCCTGTTTGCCCATTTCTTCTCTATTCAGCCATTCACTATAATTAGTAACCTCTTTTTCCTTTCAGAAGGTTTTCCTTTCCTAATACAACCTCCCTTAAGACTCCATGTCTTTTCACTCCCTTCTATTATGACCCTTTCCTGCATATTCCAACCCTACATTTCCTTTAGTTCTGTACATCAAAGGTCAACTCAGAAACTGTAAATTATGAGACAGCACCCTTTACTTCTCAGAAGTGCCAAATCCTCTTTTTACATTTGGGCTTCACTTTCAGTCACAGCCAATTCTACCTTGCAGATAATGACTTTTCTTTATACATAGCACCCTTTCTTCATCACCACACCCCATTAAAACTTCTTTCCACTTCCATTTCACTTATTGCTATTCTCTCTCAAACTATGAGCCTGTATGATGATCAGCCTTCCAAGCTCAGAACCTGTACTCATTGATTTACCCCCGCTCCCTTCACCCTCATTCCCTTGGAGGAATATTCTATTTCGTTGTCACTAAATCACTGTGGAGCTTTCATTCCTTTCTGATTAGAACCATATCTTGTCATGTGGTAGAAGTGTTAATAGTACCTAGAGATTAGCTTTTGGAGACAAGAAACACCTTTTAGTCTCTGTCCTTTCTGGTTGTACTTTTCAGCAAAGTATCTGAGAGAATGGGAGTAAAGCAAATACTCATCAAAGGAAGCATTTGAGCAGTGGACCTCAAGCAGCAATGCCAGTAGTAGCATAGTAGCATAGCTTAATATGGCCAGTAGAGTCATAGTAGCAGCCAGCATCTCAGTGTTCCTACTAGGGATGGGTACCCTGCAGTGCACCCAGCGAGCCCTGTCTAATTTCACATCATCCTTTGAGGGAGATATCAGCATTCTCAAATGTTACAGACAAGATTGTGTTCAAGGTCATATGTGGGTCAGGAGAATGGGGACACTGTTTTCAAGGAGATGGCTTCAGGATCCTTAGATTGCCATTCCCAAGGCTAATCTACACCTCAATTTCTTTAACTGTATCAACCAGGAAGAAGAGTGTGGTCTCCAGGAGCAGGAAAGGGCTCAAGCCTAAGCTAAGAGGTTACTTTACTCCTCTAGTAAGAGGCAGTGAGTTTCATCCCGTAAAGGTAAGAAGAATCAGTGGGAGTACTTTGGGGGAATGCCAATGCCCTATCCCTACCCCTACAGTATCCTGATGCCAAGGATGTGATATAATGCTGACCTGGTGCACGGACCTGCCACGCAGGATGAAGGCAGGAGGACCCCAAGTTCAAGTTCTGAGCAATTTATCAACAACTTACCTGGAAATAAAAAGTAGAAAAGGGACTAGGGCTTTAGCAGGAATATAGCTCGATGCTGCAATGATGTGTACCAATAAATAAATAAATAGAATGTGGCATAAGGCTTAGAAATCTGTACTTAAATGACACAGTGTGTAAAAACTCAGAGCTTGGGAATTCAGCTAAATTTCAGTCTTTCTAGAGTTCAGAATGCCTTAAAAACTTAAAATTTCTCTAAATATCCATCCTCTGCATAGGCAATGTGTCATGGCCATGTTCATTCAGATAGCACTTTCCAAATGTTTCTGGCAACACTAGGGATTGAACCCTGGGCCTTGAGTACACTAAGCTAAGAAAGTGCTCTGCCTGGACTATATGCAAATACTAGTATGCAAATATCAATTCAGATAAGCATGTGCTCTACCACTAGCCTACCCCTAGGCACTCATATACCATTTCAGTACTAAAGAAAATAGCAGACTGTAACAATTATAGTATTGTATAATATAATCTGTATTCTAAGCTTTTCTTAGTACTTTTAGATATAAAGTCATTTGATCCTTTCAACACCCTATGGTAACATCTTACTATTCTCATCTTCACCTCAAGGTGAAGAAATGATGGCATGTACAGCTATGCAACTTCTCTGTAAAAGGATACCTGGAGCAGACTCAAGCCCAGTGAGATGGCTGCATTGCTGTGTCCCTAACTCTAACACTGGGCTGACTTTGTAGAGCCTCAGACACAGGTTAAAGTTGTGCCTACATTCAGCCCTGATGGAGACTTTCATTGGCTGCACTCTTGGGTAAGTCTCTGTCCTCTGGGACACAGCACATCCTCAGTGAAAGAGGTGGGTGACATAAGATGACTTCTAATATCCATTGTTCCAAAGACTGTATCGTTTAACTGCATTATTAGATTGACTAAGACCCAATGGTTCCTGACAGAAAACACACACACACACACACACACACACACACACAGAGACATACACACACACACACACACACAGTCAGTCTCTAGCACTGTCATATTATTGTTGCTCCTCCCCTCCCCCCCAGGTTTCTCTGTTGTAACTCTGGCTTGCCATCCCTTCTTGCTGAGAGAAATAAATGTCCTATGTACCAGCAGCCCAGGGAGAAGATTGATTTGTCTTCATAGCTAACTTCTGCTGGCTTAATGTAAACTGTCTCCCACAGTGGATTCACCTGAGCCAATTGGAACGACTGCTCTCCCAGGAGCTCACCAGTATCTGGCCACTCCTTCCCACTCTTAGGTATCAGCAAGCCCCACTATTAATTCATCCCTAGCACCTCTTCTGCCTACCCTTCTTACCTACCACCTACTCCAGGTTTAACCTCCCGGGCTTCCCTTAGCCCTGATTTCCCAATCCTGGCAATACCTTAGAATACCTTGGATGCTTAGAATGCAGAAGGCTGAGCCTGATCCAAGTGAGTCAACAGTCTGAATAGTAGGATCTGGGAAGGGGTATTATTTAGAAGCTTGGGGTTCCTCAGGAAGTGCTAGGTATGGGAAAGCTGAGAGCATCCTTGTATGGCTTTCCTGATTTCCATACAGAGAGAATCAGGAGATCAAAATCACCCTGACAGGTGGACCAAGCTTACCCCAAGTAACAGAGTCTGAGCATATGAAGTAATATCGCCAGGGCTTCTCAAGAGCCCACCTCCCCCGAGAAGCTGCTTGAAGAGACAAAGCCTTAACTGAATTTCTAAGGTCCAGTGCAGCCCTGTACTGGCCCATCACCTGCCTTCCCTCGCCAACCTCAGGCTGCTTATTGTGTACTGCCCCAAGTTCATATCTAATCCTGAAGAGCAGTGTCACTCACCGTGGCAGTGAGGCCACATTTTCAAGTCTGTGTGCTACACAGGTTACCATGGGAATCCCTGTCCCTCGTGTAAAAGGTTATAGAATTACTATTACTAGAATTGCTATTCTCTCCTACTTCATTATTCTGATATTTTAAGGCCTAAATCCCATTGTCCTTCACTATTACAAAAGCACCCTCACTTATATCTGATTCAGCTGACAACAGGCAATTTAGCCAGTAAAGGAATTCATGACACCTGTGGAGGAAAACCTGGCAAGCCAACCCCACGGCCTGCCTTCGCAATTTCCACTTCCTTGCCACGCTGAGAACTATCGCTAAGGTTCTGAAGGCAAAAGCGAGTCTCCACCAAAAAACCTCCAGGGTGCAGTGACCTCAGTTCCCTCTGATGGCAGTTCCTCTTTCAGTTAGGGGCTCCTCACCTCCTGCAGGCAGGCGTCTTTATGAATGTGGCTCCAGGAGCCTCGGTTGTAACCTTCACTCTCTCCTTTCAGCGGCCCACTGATGCACACTGGGTAATTACCATGAACCTCAGCTGCGGAAGCCCTTCTGTTTGTTTGCTTGCCTCACCGAGAGGGTCCAGTAGGGAGGTAGAGACTTCCTCAGACCTTCCTGGACAGGCTCCTTGGCCTTGAGAGGCATTGGCTAAAGGGTTGAAAACAGGGTGATCTCTCAGCCATGGAAACTTCATACGAATGCTTTTCTCTGCCTTCAAATAATTTAAGCCAACAAGGGTAATAAAGATATTTGGTGGTATAGAAAGTTAAAGCCAGGAGTGTTCATGGGTTTTGATAGTCTTCCGGTAACTAAGATTCTTTGTATTAGAGAATAGAGGAGAGACGAGATGAAGGACACATTCAATAAGGACATTTTAGCTTCTTGTCCTTCGATTAAAACAAGCCTTAATAGTCTCTGGCACTGAAGATGTGAACATGTCAAAAGAAGTCTTTCTTGTACTGCCTAAATGTAATACCGATGAGGGGACAAACTCATCCCAGTCAAGGACTCCAAAGTGTACAAAGTGTTGTAGTATTAGAGACATTTATATACATTTCAAGAAAGGTTTTTTTTTTTAACTTTATGGAGAAAAACAAAAATAATACAACATAAAAAAGTGATCAAAGCAAATTTGGCAGAACAATGGAGGGATGTCTTAAACAGGAATCTGCAAATGTCTAGCCCCAGAAACTGCTCATTGCTTAAGTGGTCTAGGGCTTTTGCTCTCCATGGCCACAAGTAAGAAGCCATGACAGGGATAAGCCTATAAATCTAAACATACTCTTTGTCATGCTTCTAAAGAAATTCATCAGCCCCAATTAAAAAGTAAAAATTTAATTTCATAATCAGAGTAGTTTAAAATATAAAGGAGCTATTGGATATGTGCATTGGTTGGTGTGCTCCTTATAAAGATGACTTGAGAGTATAAAAAGATCTCTGATAAATGAATGTAAAAGCAGCTGTGAGAGCTAGGAAGGGCAGGTGCATGACATCATGGGTTAGGGTTAGACCTAGAATCCTATCCCTGAGGCCAAAGTTCAACTTCTCAGATGGCTGCAGGTTAGTCTGTAAACAGATAATATCTGTGTATGGATGAACAGAAGCTGTGCTGGTCAGAAGCGACCTGGATTCCTGAAGAACAAGTCCACTTACCTCTACCAAAATAGCCCGACTGTTTTCTGTGGGTGGGTCACTCCCTCTGGTGCTCATGGGCTTCCTTTGAATAGTTTTTTGGTTTCCATTTGGGAATAGAGAAATCTTTATGTTTCCATTTGGGTTAGAGAGCAGGCTCTTCAACAGACCACTTTAATGAGGCATGTGTGTATCTACACACTGTGCTGTTCATACACTTAGCTTCGTTAAGTGTACTTCTCCATTTGGATCATGTGTCCATTGAGCTAGCTACAGCTAAGCACCTGTACAAAGACAGGGCTTCAATCTGCAGCGCCAGAATTAAAAATAAAACAAAATCTCTCTTTCCAGAGATATGTTACCCTGTCTTTTTTATAATGGGCAAATCAGTCCACAGTAAACTTTAAAATTATTCCCACCCATTCCACACCTAATCTCACGATGTCTCTGGCACCATGGGAACTTGAATTATTATGATGCTGGCTATCTTAAAGCCACCACATCAGCAGTTCTCAACCTGTGGTCATGACAGGGATCAAAGGATCCTTTCACAGGGTCCTAAGACCATCTGCATATCCTATATTTACCTTATGACTCATAACAGTAGCAAAATTACAGTTATGAAATAACAACAAAAATAATTTTATGGTTGGGGGTCATCATAGCATGAGGAACTGTATTAAAGGGTCGTAGCATTAGGAAGGTTGAGAACCACTGCGTTACATGCTTATGCACTCCTTTCACAGGGCTGTCAGCTCTAGGAACTATTAACTTTATAAATGGCATCACATATGAACATTAGCTTTAACCAGTTTAATGATTAATGTTATACATATTATCGGGGTAATATTTTCCCTTTAAGGAACCATATATAAAGAAGTAATCACAAGAAAGAACCTTACGCTTTCTTATTTCATCACTGGCAGTTGCCCCCTGGGATTTCCTCCAGTAAGCACCCAGAGCCCTTCCTGTATGAACGCTTATGAAGGACCCTTGTAATTGACTATCTTAAATATTTGCCTTATCTATTCTTCTAGCACCATATTCCCTCAGTGTACCAGAGGAGCTTCCTGCTCTGCTCACTCATGTTCAGTGTTACCCCTTGCAGCCTGATACATGTTCCACAGCAAAATTCTCCTCTTCCCACCAACACAGTGGAGAGTGTGAATTACATGGAAGGATGCAGGAGCTACCAACAATCCTTCCTAGGTAGGAACCAATGACAGCATAGACAGATGCACTGAGGACACTTTTACAGGGACAAGTGAGTGGAAAAGGAAGGCAAGCGACACAGTTCTAGTTCATTTGAGATCCTTTACAAAGATTAGGCTATAAAACTCAAGCTATCATAAAATTCCTCAACACTGTCATAGCACAAGCTATGAACTTCATGCATGTCTAATGTGCTTAGTGATATGAAGATTGAAAAGTCCATTTTATCCTTTTTAATCAATTTTTATCAATTTAAAATTTATCTATCTATCTATCTACCTATCTATCTATCTATCTATCTATCTATCTATCTATCTATCTATCTTGTAACTCTGGCTGTCCTGGACCTCACTCTGTAGACCAGGTTGGCCTCGAACTCAGAGATCTGTCTGCTTCCACCTCCCAAGGGCTGGGATTAAAGGTGTGCACCACCCCTGCCCAGCTCAATTTAAAATTTAAAATTTAGAATGTTATACATGAATACTGTGTTTACATCATTTTATCGTCTCTCACTTCTCCTAAGTCTCTTCACTTCCTCTCAAAGTATTGAATTCTTCAGTAATTACCAGTTATATCACATACACACACACACACACACACACAGACACACACCATTGAGTCCGTTTAGTGTTGCTCATATGTATATGTGCTTAGTGCTTACCAAGGATTGGATATTCTACCAGGGGACTTCCCCCAGGTCTTGTGTTTGAGGGTATCTTTTTGGAATAGTATATTACATTCTGGGAGGAAACTAAAGATAACTAAACTGGAAGAAAACCAAAGGTAACAGCAATAGTCTATATTGTTTGGGAATCTCTTCAACAAACGAAAACAAAATAATGAAATTTGTGGATAAATGGCTGGAACTAGAGGACATTACACTGACTGAGGTAACTGAGGTTTCATATGTATTCATGATAACTGGGAATTATTAATATATGAAAAATATGCTTTGGAGAAAACAAAAACAAAACCCTGACCACTTTTATCTCCATAGATAGATAGATAGATAGATAGATAGATAGATAGATAGATAGATAAATAAGTTTATTTGATCAAGGAGCTCCTAAATACTAATTTGCAAGGTGTTATAAATGACTTAGAAATTGGTGTGGGATATCTCAGTTAGTAATGTGCTTTCTGACCAAGCATCAAGACCACTCTGATCTCCAAAAGCTGCATAAAATTTCTGGGTGTTGTGGCACACACTACTAACCCCAGCTTTATGGGAAGTAGAGGATGTGAATCCTGGGACTCCACGGCTAGCCAGCCTAGCCTACTTGGCAAGCTTCAGTCCAACAAGAAATCCCATCTCAAGAAACAAGGTGGAAAGCAACTGAGGACTGGAACCCAAGCTTGAATGTGGCCACCACAGACATGCACACACATATACATGTAACCACAAAGCAACACACACACTTAAGCACATGCACACATACACATACAAATAAAATAATTTGATAATTACATTATTGGCTGGCTTGTTAATTTATGCAATTGTAAATGCCTAATCTTTCATACATCAATTACATATATTTCATGATATCTATTACAATTATGAAAAGAAGTATAAAACATTCCAGGAAATATATACTCAGTAAACTGTTAGGGATAATTAGTTCAGACTACTAGTTATAAATGTGAATTTGTGACTTAATTATTCAATTGTGGTACTTATAAAAAATATTTTTTTGAAAAAAATGTTTAAGCTGGGTGGTGGTGGCACACGCCTTTAATCCCAGCACTCGGGAAGCAGAGGCAGGTGGATCTCCAGCCTGGTTTTACAGGATGAGTTTCAGGACAGCCAGAGTTACAACAGAGAAACCCTGTCCATAAAAAAAAGAAAGAAAGAAAGAAAGAAAGAAAGAAAGAAAGAAAGAAAGAAAGAAAGAAAGAAAGAAAGAAAGGGAAAGAAAGAGAAAGAAAGAGAAAGATTTACTCACTGACTTTTTTTTTCACATCTCAAAGAGAAAATAAATCAGGGAGGTGTAAAGATTGTCTTTCAGAGGTAAAACCCAAATCAGAACAATTAGGTAAAGTAGATTTAATACTGTTCCCCAAAGATTGGGTAAGAAGATCTTGAAGGAAACTCATTATTTATCAAAAAATTGTGAAATTAAAGGGAAGCCATCAAAGGTTAGCTTTCTCTCTTGCTCCAAATCAGAGGCACTTGTGTGAATTATCTGCTCTTCCCTCTATTGAAGCAACTTAGTTTTTGTCCGTTCACTCAGCAAAAAACATTTACTGAATATCTATTACTTGCCAGGCAGTGTGTTAAATATCAGAAATACAGAGAATACTAGAATACTCTAAGTGGCCCAAAGTGGAGATGGGGATAAGGTTGCTAGAGAAACAAATAAGGCTAGATTTATACATCTCAGCCCATAGTTGATCTTTGAGTCCAGTGATCAGGATGTTCAATCCTGATATGCCCCTAGCCTATGGATGACTGAAGGAAGTCCCAGACAAACTTGTATCTCTATTGACACTTAAAGATACAGCAAATGAAAGAGCTCCAGTGTTACAGATGGGTCATTCAGAGTCATGCTGTGTTTGAGATGTCTCCTTATGAAGTTCCAAGTCCTAACCCTTCAGCATGACACTGCAGACACTTGAAGATCTGATCTTACTGATGAGGATGGGCTCTGGGGGAGGTAAGGAAATCATGAGGTCAGAGCCCTATGCATGGCCAATGTACCCTTATAGAAAGAGGTCCCAGAGAGCTGCCTTGTCCCTCAACTGTATGAGGACACAGTAAAAAGCTGCCACCTAGCAAAAGAATATCCTTAAGTAGGTTGTTTGGTGGCTTTGATCTCAGTTTTCCCAGGTTCCACAAGTATGAGAAATAAAATTTTCTTGTTTATAAACTCCTTTTATTGTATTTTGTGACAGTGCCCTAAATGACCAAAGATTAAGTATTGATAACCTGATTATTTCTCATCTAAATTCAGAGTGAATGTTTCCAGAATATCCTTGTTCCTCCCCAGTCAAAGTAGACCTGTCTTTCTCTACACTACTGTGATGAATTACCAGCTCTTACTGGATTTTATCTTGTGTATGATTGTCAGTTTATGTGCCTGTTTCCTGGTCTCCTGGTCTCCCTACCTCATAGCTTGGAACAGGGGACATTCACGTGTCCCAGTCGTGTCGTGTCCCGTGTGTCTCCATGTGTGTGTGTGTGTGTGTGTGTGTGTGTGTGTGTGTGTGTGTGTGTGTGTCCCACCACTGCCTATTATTGTGTTTGTGCATGGTATGTGCTTAATAAAACATACCAGTTTGAAATTTTCTGTTTGCCTTTTCCAGACTGGTTACAAAGATTCTCCAGAGAAAGGTAGACTCTCCAGACACTCCCTTCTTTGATTCTTCTAACACCTATAGATCCTCTTTTCTTTGGTTCTTCCAACACCCACTCTCCCTTGTCCACCTACTAACAACATCAGATCAGCTCTCTATTATGGACGCCCCATCTATCCCCCTGACTCTCTCTTCTTTTACTCAAACTCAGACTAGGCCCACAACATCAGGGTAAGAATCTAACCAATGTCACATAATAAGAAGTAGATAGTCCTAACTGGAAACATTACACCCAATGAAATGTAAACAAATTAGCTTTTTTTTTTTTTTTTAAATGGCCATAAATAAAAGGATGCTGGATTTCTAGTTATCACAGAGCGATTTCACCATAAGGAGCTCACAGTTCTGATAACCGGTGGAGCATCTTTATTCTTGGTACCTTTCTTTACTTTTCCCTTCTGCTGCAGTGCCCCAATCTTTCTCTTTCTCGGTACTCATCTTTCAAAGCCTGTAAGAACTCATGTATCCCCTCTTCCCCACTCACCTTTCGCTGCCCGTGTTCAGGACCACGAGGCTTGCCTTACTTATCCCGTCACTATTCACTCAGCACTGGACCTCGCACATATAAACCCTCTAAATGACAAGTAAAATACTCATCCCTGTTGACTTACCTCCCCTGAGCAGAGAGGAAGCTGGATTCCCCTTAGTCCTAAACTCTACAAGACAGTTTCTGAAAATTAAATTGGGGTGAGAAAAACCTGTGCTTCCAGGATTAAGGAATGTCCCTCACCCAAATGAAAGATCCTTAGCTCTCTCAAGTCTGCTCTATTACAAACACCCATCCCCTACTATGATGCCGGGGGCACCGGCAGCACTGTTGGTGCCCGTTGCATATATCAAACACTTTAAGAGAACCGGGAGGCATGACAATTGATGAAAACACTCTTATTGAACTTATTTATAGTTTCAGGGGAGAGAGAGGCAGTCTGATGAGAGTGCTGTTAAAACTCTAGGAACTTGGCAGCAGCCTGTGTTCAGGAATTCCCCCTGCTTTGCATTTTAACGCTGCTGTGATTTGTAGACATCACTATTTAATGAAGCACACAGCTGTGCAAAAAGAGCAGGAGGTGGGGTTTGGCAATTAAGAGCCAGCAAGCAATCTGGCAACCCCGGTCCTCTGGAATTTCCCTAACTCAGTCAAGCCACCCTCTTTCCTTGCTTCACCTTCCTTTAGCCCAAGGAGAACCAGGCAGTCTCTGAGATGAACATTTCAATAGCATAAATAACTGTGCAGAGAACGAAGTGCGTCTTGCCCGTTAGTTCATCCTTAGCAAGTGTATTTTTGTAAGTCCAGGAACTACAGTTGGATAAACCAGGAAGATAAAATAAGAAATGATACAAACAGGCAGCTAAAAGTGAAATGGAAACATTGAGAGGAGCTAAAAAGAAAGCTGGTTGGTTAATGTTATAAATCATTTATTTTAATTAAATTAGCCCCACCCTTTCCTATTTTAGCTGCAAACAGATGTTTCCAGAGCAGCAGTTTGAAGGCTGAGAAACTTTTCTGGGGTCCTGTACAGATAAAGATTGTAGCTCAGGTCAAATCTGGCTTGATCATGTATTGATCCCAGGATTCAAACAAGTTATCTTCAACAACATGGAGATAACACCCACCCCAAAGGAGGAGAGTGACCTCACAGAGGGCACTCAGAGTGTGTTTTTTTCTCAGCAGCCCTTCCCCTAATGTGTGCACAGATCTCTATAGACAACTCTATATCTTGTACCTAGTAAAAATAAATAAATAAATAAATAAATAAATAAATAAATAAATAAACGTCATATGAAAACACATCTTTTTTGATATTACTAAGTAACAATCTTATTATTGGTGTCTTTGTTTCAAATGATTCAACACATTCATTGATATATGCATTTCTTCATCTCTATAATATTCTATAGTAAACACTTTCTGTCTTATAAACAAAGAAAGTGTGAACAAGGCTAAGTTGCAAGATCCACATCTTAAGAAAGAACTACAGTAGCTGGGCTGTGTCAATCCTTAATGTAACTGTTCCTGTAAATTGCTCACACATCCATGTCCTCTTTAAAATATGTCCTCTTTAGAATTACAAATCACAGGAGAGAGCAATGATCCATCTAGAGACATACATTAGGGAAAACGCAAATTTAATAGGATCCATAGTTCTCAAAGCCCACAAAAGTTTTCTTCACAATCCTTTCTAAGAAAAAAATAATGAATCAGTGGAGCTGGAGAGATTGCTTAGCTGTTTAGAGAATACTTGCTGCTCTTCCAGAGGACCTAACTTTGGTTCCTAGCACCCATGCCCAGTAGCTCACAGCTGCCTGTAACTCCAGATCTAGGGGCTCTGACATTTCTGGCATCCTCAGGCATACACACCTACGCATGATATAAAAACTAGACTAAATAACAAAGGAGCATGGCTTTGCAGACTTGTCATTTCTGCTCTCAGGAGGCTCAGAAAAGAGGTGATAACTTTAGGCCAACCTGAGCTACATAGCAAGTTCCCGTCTCAAAATAAATAATGTAAATTTCTCTTGTTATTAAAAAGACAAGATTAATCACTGCCTTAACTATATCAGAAATGTGTTTCTGTTGATGGAAATATAAATGCTAATAAAACAATACAAAGAAATACACATGTCATGCAGCAAGCTAATGGATTTTAAGTGGCCAAATGAAATATGTAGTATATAATTCTATGAATATAATATAGTAACTTATTCTGAGGGTGTGGACAAATTGCTTTTTGTAGGAACTGTAGAAAAATACATTGATACTCTAAAATTACTTCCATACAATATAGTCTTCTACTAGAACCTTCAACATGAGCTGTCTATTGCTATATAGAAGTCTATAAAGTAGAATCATATTTAAGAATTATGGAAATAGAAAGCTCTCCTTCTGTTGCCTATTATTTTCTAAAAGTTTATTCATTGTTTATTATGGAGTCTAAAATATAGCAGATAATGAAGGATTCAGTGAATGAACTCTGCCTGTCTGAGTTACTAGAGAGTTTAAGGTTGTGGCTATTCTCTTCAAACATACTGCCGGGCATGGTGGCACATGCCTTTAATCCAAGCACTCCAGAGGCAGAGGCAGACTTGTGGCCAGCCTAGTCTACAAAGTGAGTTCCAGTTCCAGGACAGCCAGGGCTGTTACACAGAGAAACCCGATCTTGAAAACAACAACAACAAAACCTCTATTCAAACATACTTACGGAGCTGGTGAGATGGCACAATGGTTCTCAACCTGCCTAATGCTGCAATCTTTTAATACAGTTCCTCATGCTGTGGTGACCCCCCCAACCACAACATTGTTTTTGTTGCTACTTCATAACTGTAATTTTGCTACTGCTATGAATTGTAATGTAAAACTCTGATATGCAGATGATCATAGGCAACCCCTGTGAAAGGGTCATTTGACGACCTGAGTGGGCATGAACCACAGGTTGAGAACTGCTGGCTTAGCAGTTAAAGGTGCATGGCATTAAGCTTGATGACCTGAGTTCAATCCCCAGGTCCCACATAGTGGAAGAAGAGAACCAATTTCTCCAAGTTTTTTTCTGACCTCCATTCATGTGCCATGCCATGTGCATGCTTCCCACACACATAAAACAAATCATGCTAATTACAAATGATAAAGACTGCACTTAATAATGCCTCCAGCTATGACTGTGATAACGCAACGTATTTTCTGGGTTTCTCAGAATCACTATTAGGAATGCTGGCATGCCGTGCCGTTTGGGGTTTTTACCTCCAAAGTTAGAGTTATTTGGACCAGAGGAGAAATTCACTGACCAAACTGAATGCTATTGTATGCCATCAGAGTTTGCATTTTGAAATAAAAGCATACAGATGACAGAACAAAAAAAAAAAAAATCAAACTTTAGCTGACAAAGGAAAAAAATTAAAAAGATAGATTGTGTTTTCTCATATACTTTTGTCAAAAACAACAGGTTGTTTTCCGTAAATGGATGTATTTCTCATGACAACTACAACTGGCAGAAAAAAATGTTTGCTCCAAATGTGAAGTTAAAAGATAGTACATAGTCATTTGAAGTCAATGTTGGTAAACACGTCCCGAGCACTAGATATTGTCGAGGCTGCCTTAAGCTTAATTTTCAATCTGTTCATACAGATTAGGAAAGCAACTTGGCAGCTTAGAAAGTAAAGAGGAAAAAACCGAAAACAGCAATGGATGCCTCTAATATAGGATAAGACAGTGTAACAGGGTGGCAAAACAGAGCCCACTGCGTGTAGTGTAGATGCTTATTACCTTATGGGACTCGGGGTTTATTTGTAGATCTTTGCATAATCGTCTTTTGTTTCTGTGTGTGTGAAAAATGCAGTAGGCTAGTCAGATAGCAGCTTTATTCTAGCTAATGCTAGAAATATTAGAAACCTGAGTTAAAGAAGAGTTAAAATTCATTTTGAATTGAGAGCAAGCTTACATAATTCCATTTTTAAAGTTCTAAATATAGATTCTAAATTTTCCTTCCTGATTTCAAATTTATTATCATAGTGACTTTAGTACTTAAGGTATTAATATTTATGATATGTTTTAAAGGCAATCATTTCTTAGGTTAATGATCTAATTTTTGTTTAATGAAATGTTATGAAATATGTAAAAGAGCAAAAATTTTATTATTCCGTAGCTACAAATCCATTCATTTCCTCTGAAGTAACAAGGCTGTCTGGGATTACCTACAAAGGTAAATCTTTAAAACAACAAAATATACATATGTACTTAGATAATTATAGATGTATAAACAATAAAAAAATGGATTTAACTCTCCTAAATTGCACTTCAAATATTGGTTTTAGAATACTAGGCTAATATATTCAGATATATTTATTCAAGACAATATTAAATGTAGGATTCAAATGATCAAAGTGGTAAGTTCAGAAAATGTATACGTGATATGCTTAAGCAATGTACTTTTATCTGTGTTCTGATTACAGATTTCCAAGCATGTCAGCATCTAGCTAGATTCTGGAAGCAAACAAGAAAATAGAAATGTTTAATATGCCTGAATGATAAAACAGATTATTTTTAAAAGAGCTATCTTTTGAGCTAATGTGATGTAACTATTAAATATGATTATGATTCTAAAATGCAATCAATGTTGATAATTATCAGCAAAGTTAAAATGTTTAATCTGCATATGTACTGCTAAAGTTCTATGAAAGAGCTATCAAGAGAGCCATTTCAAAGAATTGTAAGTTAAAAAAAAAAAGGAAAGTTATACAGTGTGTGAAGGGCTTTGTGCACAGAGAGGAAATCAAGCAATACAATGAAAATCTTTCCTTCTGGGTGTAGGGTGACTTGTGTTTTCCATTTGTGGATTAGGGGTTTGGATTAAGAACTACTCCTGAATATTCTAATCCATATGTCTGGCCCTTGTCTAGCAAAGCTGCTGATGGCCTGTGGCCTTCTGGCTTTAGAACTTGGCTTTTTACCTATCTAGGTATATAGGATCTAGCTAATAAGGAGACTGATTTATAGGTACTGAATTGGGGACACAGCAAATACACAGGCAGAAGATAGAAATATCATCTTCAGAGCAAAACAAACAAATAATAGCAAATAAACAAATCAGAAAAGTACAATTAAGGACTGAAGTTACAATGACAAGCTTTGCCAACTAATGCTCATAAGTCTTCTGTGTTTTGCAAAATTTATGCTTTTTGTTACAGTCCTGCTGTGAATATTATGTGTAGGAGGAAATCAGAAGGGCTGGGAGGAAAGCATTTATGGCATATTACAATGCGGCATGGAGATTTTCTCCATAGCTAAGATGCAGTGCAGGCAAGTGGGAGAGGTGCCTTTCCAGAAACGGTGTCTGGATCAAATGCTGATCAGTCTTAGCCTCTATTTGGGCTATTCCACTGCTCTGGAGTGTCCCAGCTTCAGTAGGGAAAAGGACTGCATCACTAATCCACAGTGGACAGGTATGCTCTTCCTAACATGACCAGTTTCTGAGAACAGGCAATTCCCTTTCAGGTTTGAACTAGTGGTCTCTCCTATCACTTGATAAATAAAAAGGCTAACATCCCTGGAGCTCTAGTATACCCACAAGAGAATGTTTCTTCCAGACATCAAGAAATCAGCACACCTTTTTTTTTTTAATTTCAGAAGAAAAAAATTGTAGCATACAATAAACACATTTTTAAGAACTCCACATTTTTCCCAAACTACTCGAGTTTCTGACTTGACATGGGAATATAAGCCATGCCCATGGTGAGAGGGGCAGCTATGAGCCAAGGCATGATTCCATGTATCAGAATGACATGTGTTAGGTATCACCAACTGCACAGCCTAAGAAGGAAAAACAATGATTTATTTTTTTAACTGGACAAAGAAGAAATGCCTAGCATCAGTCATTTCTTTAAAATCTAGTAATTTTTTTCTATGGGAACTTCTTTTAAATCTGCACGTATGTTTAATTATTTCTAATCATTTCTCCCAACCACAGTAGGTACCTAAATGGTCAGTCTTTAAGTTTCTCTGGCACAGCTGGAAGAAGTGATGTGTTTGAGAAATGACGTCATTGTTTAACTCTTCCGTGAGTAAGTATTTAATTAGATTCACCTGGAAAGCCACAGCCACTATTACCAGTGCAAAGGCTGTACCCCGGGCACATTGAGTCAGAATGTGAACCGTCTGAGTTTAAACACCAGCATTTTTCAAACTTCACTACACAATTCAAATGTTTTGCCTAGAGTCAAATCTCCAGGTTCTCGGGTTGCCAGAGGTCAAAGCGTGTCAGAGTGCATTTTGTCGAATTCACCTGTGTTTCTTTACCCATTGCCACCATGAGCTGCAGCTGGGCTGTGCTCCTTTAAGCTGTCTACTTCCTAGTGGAATTTCACTGGAAGCAAAGGTGCTCAAGTACAAAGGAGGCAGGGTGTGACAGCTGAGACAAGCCTCCATCCCTCCACAAGAAGAATAAGGCCCGCCCTCACGTGTAAAATCCGGTGTCAGCGACAAAAGGAAGCCTTTGGTTACTTTACCCCTTCTATCCCTCTCCCACTGCGTGTGGAGGGCTGTTTCCAACTGGGAGCAACTATGCCATTCTTGAAGTCCTCACGTCTATACTAAAAGTTAGAATTTCACAATATGCAATTAATTAATGGGAAAATGTGGAATTTGGCGCAATTTTAATTAATGCATACAAAAGACAATTGGATTTCTGTCAAGATTTACAAATCTGTTTGAGTCATAGTTTCATAGTTTCTGCTTTCTTTCCCTCAAACTATGAAAAAAAAAGAAGTGTTTTTTATTTTATTTGTTCATTTGGCTATTGGTACTGGAAAATGAGCCAGAGACTTACACTTTCACTAATAAGAGTTCTGCTATTGTAAGAACATTTCATTGAGAAGCTAAAATAACATAATCCTCTGTTTTTTTCTTCTCAAACTTAAAATATACTATAAACTGAATACTGTGTGTTAATTTGATTGAACATTTCTGTCAATCCTGTGGAGGAAGTTTTATTATTATACCCATTTAACACATGAGGAAACAGACACTCAAATTTCCCGAGGACTCTTCTAGAAAGAGGGACTGAGTGTATAACTCATTCTCGTGAAATTCCAACCTCTTGTGTCTATACCTCACAGTTTCCCGGAGAGCCAGGGCACTGGACTATCTGTCACCAGAAACTGAATGAATGGTGATAGTGTGTGGAGAAACATTATGTGTATTTGGACAATACTCGAGGGAAGTCATATGACCCAGTAGATATAATGTAAAGTCACAGCATTTTATAACTATAGAGTACTACATTGCTGGGAATTTATATTCTGCCTCTCAAGGAGAAGAAAGTAATAATAAAATAGGGATCTTTCTAGCTGACTGACTAGATTTATTAGAACTTACAGAACTTCCACGAGTGGGAGATTTTATACTTTTTCTCATCTGAACGTTCTTTAAGCACTTCCAAGTTGCCAACAGTTTGCTAATCTCTAAAGGAATGGAACTTAGCAGACTTCAGCAGTATGAGGGTTGCACGCAGCACACAGTCACAGCTGTTCATTCAGAGCAGGAATCTACCCAATGTTGGCCTTGTGAGGGAATGCTCTGCTCGGCTCAGGGGGAGGGAAGCCGGGACAAAGAGTCTTGTCTTTTCTTCAACTTGAGGGAGGCAGATTTCACTTCCGTCAAGCACAGCAATTACCATCATGGAACTGTGAAGTGCACGGGGAGAAGAATGGAAGGGACAATGACAGCATGAATTAGGGGCCTAAACCTCTTATCAAAGTATGTTTCCCTGAGATGGTGGCATTTAAACAGAGCTTGGAACAATAAGTAGATGTTATCTGAGAGTGAGGCTGTCTAGAAAGCTGGGGGAATGACTTTATAAGCCCTGGGTGGCTTCAGGAGGGAAGCAGTGGAAGTCGGAGGTTGAAAAGGTAATTCAATATCATGTGGAGAACATGAAAAAAAAGAACATTCTTGGATGAAAAATAGCATGAATCAATGTGCCCTCAGCACCTCTTTAAGCCCAAGCGGAACACACACACACACACACACACACACACACACACACACACACACACACAGACTCTGATCAGCATGAACATATGCACGAAATTTTCTACTTTACATTATATTTACCCAGATAAATGTCCTCCATCAAGTACTGGCCATATATATGTATGATGTTTCTTATACACATTGTCTTGCCAACATTGTAGTGTTTAATCACCAGGCCTTCATAAAGGACTAGGCCAGAGAGTACATAAAATAGTTGGCGGTTCATATGTGAACAGACCGTTCTCTGGGACAGGCACCAGGAAAGTCCTCTCATTCATATGTAGGTCACTGTCTGATACTGTCAGTGAGTAGTGTATTCTTAGAGATCTTCAATTTCCCCTATTAACCAGAGTTAGCCCCTCTCAGAAGCCAAAGTGGGGCCAGTATGGGAGGAGGGACTTGTGTGTTGGCCTCAGCTCTTCTAAGAACTTGTCATGTGACTCTGGAGAGTCATGGGCCCTTTCTCAGCTTCTGGTTCCTTCTCTTTCTAGGAAGGATACAACGACAGTGCTCTAAATTCCTCCACGGAGCCCTGGCAATAATCGACATACATATGTAGTGTTAATGTACTTCTCAGCCATTCCCTGAAATAGTACAAAGGACCTGGAGTTTGAGCATTAAATTTGTTGAAAATCCTAAAGATCTCTACCCCCACCTCTTCTTTCACGCCCATCGTATCTATTCCTCAGCCTCACTGGCAGCTACTTGCATCATCTTTTCCAATGGGCAGACTTTGGTCTGAGACACCCTCCCTCCCCACCAAATAGCACCAGTAACCTGGGTTTCGGGATGAAGGGAGTAGAGGTTCGAGTCAGCTGGTGGCCTCGCTCTGCTACAGCACGCACCAGCCGCCTGAGAGTAAAGTTCACCAAACCTAATGTTTTCCTCTCCACAAAGAAGAAGTGATGATGACCTACTTTATAGATGGGAAAACAACGGATGTGAGGACATGTATGAAGTACGGCGCCTGGCACACAGTGCCTGTTGAGGGTGCATATATTCATTTCTTGCTCTTCTTTAATATGCATCATTTCTAATACTGTTAAAAATACTCTGAGGCAAAATTTGCTTCAGTCGCTTTGTAGAATGGAAACTACACTGGAAACGCTGGAGAGGGTTATTATTTTCCAAGATTAGCTTTCATATATATGACAGAGACAAGAGTCAGATCCAAGTCTATGCTTTCTGTTCTTCTCCATCTTGGTTAATTGCCTTGCTTAAAACAGCACAGGAGCCTTGGCAATGTGCTGCATGGCTAACCCCACCTTCCTTCCTTCTTTTCTGTGGCATCTTCCCTGCTCCTCCTGCCCTTGGCCGGGAGCCTTGAGACCCAGGTGCAGGAGAACACTTCCTGGAATGCAGTGAGAGTCTGAGTTAGTTTTTGAATGCAGAAAAAAAAATTCAGGACTTGGGGAAGCGGTGATTTATCAACCAACCCCACCCCCCAACAAGTCAGGAAACAATGGGGAGATACCCTAGGACAGTGAATAAAAAGGTTCTTAAAGCCCTAAAGTTCTAGAGAGGCC
The DNA here is from genome assembly GCA_026225945.1 of Cricetomys ansorgei. NCBI lineage: Eukaryota > Metazoa > Chordata > Mammalia > Rodentia > Nesomyidae > Cricetomys > Cricetomys ansorgei. The sequence goes on from JAMJFZ010000242.1 coordinate 55,636,396, forward strand.
CCCAAGGTTTTCCAATCTGCACTGTTTTGGCTTAGAAAGCAGTTGCTTTCAAATTAAGAAATTGAGATTCGTTCAATAAATATATACCCTACAGTTTCAGTCTGCTGTGTCACACTCAATTACAACTCGTAATTCCCCTGGAGAATCTTCCCAAACAACAAAAGCCACCTAGAAGCTTAGTGACTAACCCACTGATGCAGCTCACTGCAGAACCAAGAACCCCAAAAGGTCCATTCGGCAGGTTCAATAGACAAAACAGCCTCCAGAGCTAATTCAATGCTCTAAAGGATGTGTTAGGCACTAGGAGGTAACGCACTTGCCTTCGGAAATAACAGACTTACGGAAGAGCTACTAACTCAACTTGATAACGTTAAACTGTATGTGGGGATCTTCTTCCACCTGGAAAAAGAATTAACAAGGAAAAGCTATAAAAAAAAAATCAAAGAAGTGGCATTTCAGCTTCGAGATTCAGATTCAACCAGCCTTCCTAGAACCAACATCTGGCATGCACTATCACCCTTGCTTGTACAAAGCAGAACACGGAATCAAAGAGTCACCCATCTGAAGCCCCTTATCCTGGAAACAGAGGACTGAGCTTCACATGGGCATCTGTAGGTCTAGATCTCCTTCGTGGCCTTGGGTATCAGTTTTACATCTATCTCCAACATCTACTCAGCATTAAAAGCACATCTAACCCCAGTGTTCTTGAAACTCTGCTCTCATGCGTCTTCACATCTAGGTTCTATCTTGAAAAGAGACTTTGAATATTCAGTTAGACTTTCCTCTGGTCTCTTACTCATGTTGCATATGTCTCACTTACACCTCTATTTTAATTTCTTTTTATTTATTGTGACCCTTCAGAATCATGGCATAGGAATTTCCACCCACATCTGACGCAAATAGAAAGTTCTTAAATCCCTTTGAGTATATATAATTGTTAAGGAGTTAAACAGACAACTCTGAAGCCAAAGGTTTTCTTGAAATGTAATAAGAATGGTAAAAATAATAATGGTGCCGGGCAGTGGTGGGCCACACCTTTAATCCCAGCACTCAAGAGGCAGAGGAAGGTGGATCTCTATGAGTTTGAGGCCAGCCTGGTCTACTGAGTGAGTTCCAGGATAGCCGGAGTTACGACAGAGAAACCCTGTCTCAAAAAACAAAAAAATAAATAAAATAATAATAATAATAATGATAATAACAGGCCAGTAAGAATAGCTATCATCATCATTGACTAAGACTTATTCTATGCTCCTCTCAAAATGCTTGATAAATAATGATCATTTAATACTGCCATTGACTACAGGATGGGAATAATTTGTCTTCTCCTTTTCCTATTTAGGAAACTGAGTCCTAGAGAATTTGCAAAACTTGCTGGAGCAATAAGCTTGTGGCAGGAGAAAAGAAGAGATATATTTAGAGTGACTAATAGTAAGAGCTTTCTTATTATGACCCCCATCATCAGAAGATATGAAAAGATAATAGTCCTCAAGTTCATCTTGCTATGAAACACAATTCTACTCTCTGTACTTAAAGTATTTGCTTTTAGGAAACTAGGAAGCCCATCATATGCCACAATGTTTCTGGTTTGAGCAGGTCTTGATAATCTGCTTAATCTTATATATTGACATACTATCTGTGACATATCAATTTTTAAGACTTGGCAGATGGTTAACATGACTCAAGGCTTTGTGTGTTTGCAGCTCAGGACACTGTGATTTACACATATCTTAATTATCCTTAAGTGTACTCTTGGAAGAGTCAGAGGATATAAAGGATCTCACAATCTCAACTTTAAGAAATGAGGGACCATACATCTAGCTACTTGTTTTTAGTTCTGTATGTCACCTCTTTATAGTAGAGCACATCATTACGAAGAAGAAAATAGAAGATTTCACCTGAACACCTCAAGAGACATTGTACAATAGCTGCCCAGGGCCATGAGTCTATGGTCCTGATTGTCAGTGCCTAGGTAGCCAGGTCCAGGAATCTGTGGACCTGAAAAAGTGCCTAGAGTGACAGATGCAGGAGTCTATGGTCCTGAATGTCAGTGGTACATTATTGTGTAGTATCTGTCTACCTACCTATCCGATGTTCGAGTTACTGCATTTCAGTTAGAAATCTGCCTTGTGTTTTGTTGGCTTCACCATGTGCATTTTTATTTCTTAACTGCTTCCAGGACATCCGTTAGTACTCAAGAGGCAGTGGTAAAGTGAGAACCCAAAGAGGGAGTGTATTGGCCTGCCTCACAGAGAGGTGTTCATTAAAGGCCAGTTGAACTGCATCGCTAAAGAATGGCACCACATTTTCATAATACTAGAGTTACTTCACATGGGGCCATATTAAAAACTATTCCTGCTCCTCTTCTTGCTTAGCACAGGCTGCCTTATTGGCGCTATTTAACAACCTCAATTAGAAAAATCAAAGAATCATATTTAGAAGCCTCTGGGAAGGCATTTTACCTCCAGTTATTGCACAACCCGTCGATCCACCAATTACTAGGCTCACTGCAGACACTTCAAATGTCCGACACAGATTAAACAGAGAAGGCCTCTAAAACATACAAGACAATTTGGTTACCCAGCCCTACAATCAGAAGTGATTCTGCAACACCGCACATGACCCTTGTTTCTCAAACAAGACAGAACCGAAGCTGAGCCAATGAAGCCACACTTCAATAGCTAAAATTTGAGTCGGTAAGCATTTGTGTAAATAATTACAACTGATGTTTAATTAGCAATATAATGCTAACATGTAAATATGAAGGCTTGTGTTATACTACTTTTTAAGTCAAAGGGAGAATTAATCCAAATTCTTTATAACACAGAGATGATGGTCAATAAAATTCAAAACTGGCATGAATGCAGCAATACCAGAATATCCATATTTATAGTTTCCAAATGCTACCTCTTGGTGCCTCTCCACCTCCAACATGAAAGAGTAAGGATATATCTATCTTCTTTATGCTTGTCATTTAACCCAGAGAATCATTCACACCGAGCACATGCTCTACCACTCAGCTATGCACCCAGCTCCATGTATGAAATTCTTATTTGGATTTTTAGTTATACAAGTTAATAAAATATTTGACCAGATGACATACTAACATGTGGAAGGTGACTGATTTTGTAATATGAAGCTAATCTCAGATGGTCTTAGGATCTTCATCAGCAAAACAAAGGGATTGAGAGCAACTTCACAGGGTTGCTGCAGTCTTAAAATAAGGCAGTCATTTGTCCACACTGTAGCCAAAGGAGATGCTTATGCAAATGGCCTTTCATTCACACAAGAGTTCTGTGTAAGAAGGGGTTGTGTTGTCCATTGCATCATTGTGCGCCTACAGCCAACCACACAGCACGTGGTGAGCTTGATGTGCATGCGTTCTGTGTTTGTCTTAGCCAGGCTTTTCCTTGCTCTGACAAAACATCCGACAGAACCAAGTGAAGGAAGGAGAGATTGATTTGGGCACACAGATTCAGAGGCATCAGCCCTTGATGGTGGGCCTGGCATCACGAAGAAGGGCAACTCACATCACTATGCCCAGGAAGCAGAGTAAGAATGGCTGCTCTGTTGCTGATGCTGCTGAGCTCTTGCCTTTTCTGTGGCTGAACACCTAGCCTATGGGATGCTGCTGCTCATCCAACAGGACTTCTCTTAGTTAGTTCTTGCTAGAAAAGCCCTCACAGACATACCCAGAGGTGAGCTTTCCCAATCTAGCTACTTCTCATTCCAGACAAATTGGCAATCAAAATTAACCCATCATAGTGTATATCAGTCATTCCTTTCAATTCTGATATAATCTGTTTGAGATACTACTTTATATTTCACAATATGATTGTCCTTTAAGTAGAAGAGGGAATATAAATTATTAAAACATTTCTAAAATCTACCTTAAGTGATAATTTCCATAAAATAAGTAGACCTTTATCACACTGTAAAAAAAAATCATGTACAAAGAAATATGGAGCTATAAATAATAATACTTATATAATTTACTATATACTGATACTCTTTTAAGAACACCATATACATTAGCATAGTTAATCCTCAAAGAACATGATCTATTATTAGCCTATTTATAGATACAGAAAATGAAAGCATAATCAGTATATGGTCTCATGGCTCATTAAAGAGTACAGCTGGCTTGGAAAGTCAGACATATCGAGCTTTAAAATTGTAGCATTATAGCTGATGAGGTGGCTCGGTGTATAAAATGCTTGCTGTGCAAGTTAGATGACTTGAGTTTAGATTGCCAGAACTCCCATAAAAGCTGGGTTTGTAGCACAAGCAACTCTAATCCCAGCACACCTCCGTGAGAAGAGGGATGTCGAGACAGGAGAAGCTCTAGAAGCTCATGGACCCACTAGTGTGAGTTATGTAGCAGCAAAGAGACCCCAAAGGTCGTCCTTTGACATCCCATCATGTACCTTTGCTTGCCTATGTTCACATCCACACACATGACAAGCATACACATACCTCATACACACACAAATACACACACACGTAAACACAAGTAAATAAAATTATATGAGTAGCTACCCTGTAATATCCCCTTTGGAGGATTAACCCATAACCTCTGTCTTAAAGGAGAAATGACTACTCCCTCTGATTGAGATGAAACAAAGTGAAGGCACTAAGAAGATGCAAAGAGGAAAAAATTGGTTATCAAAGCCCAAGAAATACTTCAATTTATTTTAAATGAAGGTGCTGCTGCTCCAAAACTGAGTTATAGCCCAGTCCCTCTTAAAAATTCATTCTATTTTGAGATGGAGTCTTGGTATACACTCTCCAAATTGTTGTCTTCCTGATTGCCTCTGCCTCTGCCTCTGCCTCTGCCTCTGCCTCTGCCTCTGCCTCTGCCTCTGCCTCTGCCTCTGCCTCTGCCTCTACCTCTGCCTCTACCTCTGCCTCCTCTGCTGAGATTCCAGGTTTGCTCTGCCATGCCTGGCTCTCTAGTTCAGATTCCATTCTTACTGCCTAATTAGAGCCTATTGAGTGGAATGTTACATCACACTCCTTTTCAAAGTGAAACCTTTGTTAAAATGAAAGGAAGGAGAGGACGAGGAGGAAAGGAAAGATGACAAGAAACAAATAGTAAAATGACCAGGAAGGGAAAAGAAAGAAGGGGCAAAAACAAAAAAGAGGGAAATTAGGGGATACAAACATGGGAAGTGAAGCACATGAGTTCATAATCTAAAAGCAAAATCCATATTTCAAAAGCATTTTGTATTTGTTGAGATCCATAAAGGAAATTGTCTTCAAGAAGGTACTCCTACAGACCCTTGTTAAGGAGTGACCAGCTTACAGCTGCTGTGTACCCATGAGATGATGAGCACTGAAATCAGTGTTTCCAAGGTGAGACCACAGCTGCTTTCAAAACCAATAAAAACAGCACTATGTGTGGGAGTTACCGCAGAAAAGTAAGAGTAGGAGATCCCAGCTTTAGTCCAGTCATGAACCAGTGTGGCCTTAAACAGCCCACTCTCTGTGACATCTTGAATACAAGCTTTTCTGGCCAGGTGATCTGATGAATTGTTCAAATGGTTCAGTCCTCAGTGCAATGTTGCATAGTTCTGCTAGACATCTAATTGGGAAATTGGCTTATTCATACAGCAAATGGCAATAAAGTGCCAGAGGGCAGAAATAGCGGGACAAAGGAAAACATCCTGAGCTGGAAGTGGCTAATGCTGCAAACACCAGGGGCAGCAGTACAGATGTTGATGCTCTACACATGAGGGAAAGCAGCACAGATGTTGCTGATGCCCTACACACTAGGGGCATCAATACAGATGTGCAGCCTCCTCAATGGGAAGCATGCTTTCCTTTTACAGATGGTGACCAAGAAACAGACATGAGGAAATCACCATTTAATGTACATTTGGAAATGTATGGCTGCACCTCTGCTTGACACAGCTAATAAAAATTTCATTAGAAGAATATTTTGCTTTAAGAACATTCAAACTGTAGAATACCATGAATGTGATCTTGCCTAACTCCTCTTCTGTGTTAGAGATGATCAACCTGAGACCTAGAATGAGGATATGATTTAACTCAGGTCCCAGGATGTACATGCTGATATACAATTTGGGGACATTGCCACATACATATAGTTCACAAACACCCTAGAAATTATTGACAGAACCACAAATTCTTCAGATAAAGAAATTTTTGTGGCAGAACAGGTTGGTATTACCTCCATGCATGGCCTTGATCAACTTAGATACTTGGTAGTGTGTTTTAAAGAGTCTATTTCTACTCTTTGATGCTTAGTTTCTGCAATTTAAAGTGAGGGAGAAGCAGATTATCTGTGAGTACCTATTAGCTCTGGGTTTTGAGATTCTTAATTCAAGGGGGAGTAAGATGTATAAGGAACCAGCTTCCTCTGTAATAAGCAGTCACAACTAGATTCACCTTTTCTGAAATAGATGTGCTCTAGGCTCTCTCTCAACACACCTAAATAGACAGGAGAACGCAGTGCTCCTGACTAAGTCCTATGGAATGGCAGGTGAGGATGAATACACTATAGTGCTCTGGATATCACGTTTTCCATCAGTTTCCTTTCCAAAGCCAGTGACCATAAACCTTTGAAGGCTTAAACCCTATCAGCAGCCACATCTCTTCTTGCAATAGAGCACAGTGATAAAGGTCTCAATGGGTTTTGAAAGAGAATGAGGCAGGAAGTCATTTCGGAGCCAGAGGATACAGAACAGCTGTTTTCAGGCACAGGGGCGGTGTCGCCAATACTGTCAGTGTCAGGGGTGCCTGTGAACTACATCCTCTTAAGGAAGAAGCATCTGTTTGTACTGAGGAAGCTTTCCCCAGGCACAAAAGCACTGGAATAAATCTGCCAGATCTTAGTGAAGATCACATCCTCTACTCACATTCACCCATAGTAATTATGAAGTTAGTGACCCAAAGGTGGAAGACTGGGTTGAATTACATCCTCTTCTAGGGCTTAATTAGTCATCAACAACACGAGTATATGACAGAGGGGAGTTGGACAGACTCAGCCAGGAGGTGTTTTAGACTTAGAAGACCTTACTTTTAATGAATCTTACATTTCTCTTGAAATGTAACTCTCCTGATCTTTTCAAAGAGCCTGACATTGAGCTTCTTTTGCTATAGTATTTTATACAATCACTGCTTCTCCTTACTCCATTGGAATTACAGAACTGTAGTACATGAGGCAAATTGTTACTTTTTTTCTTCTTCTCTAGACAGCATGGCATCAAGGGTTTCCTTGAAATGAAAGGGAAGTAAAGAACTACAGCACAATCTTATCTTGATAGGGAGCCTTCTCAGGAAGCATCCAACTGTATATGCCATAGTTAACTCTCATTCAGTCTTAAAGTTTGTATTTACTGGACACGTTATGTTCACCAGCATTGTGGGTCACACACTGGGTTTGGTCTTAAGATGAGCATGGTAGAGAAGAGGGTAGTGGGGTAGCCATAGCACAGAGCTCAAAATTACTTCAGTAGAATTTTAGATTAGATGGCACACAAAGGGCATCTCATCCAAGCACCCATCAGATGCTCAGTATGTTCTCACAGTGATTGCACCAAGTGATTGCCTTGCTCTTCTTTAATAGGAAAGGGAACTGGGAATCAGTATTTCTTAGAACAGTCTTTGTACCTTTCATTTATCAAAATGCATTTCCTTAAAATTATACAAATGTAAGTAGAAAGGATGAAAAGGCTGCAACATGGGGACTGGGTGGGAAGAGGTCATTGAATCATGCAAGAGGCAGGAATAAACTAGGAGTGGACCAATCAAGTGCCAGATCCTCCTCACTTGGCTTTCCCATCTCTGGAAGAAAGGGGTTGGATTCAACCAAAGAAAAGCTTTGATTTTGTGTGAACACTAGCCTTGGAAATAAAATCCATGGCAATTTTCATTATGATTGAGTAAAAGTAAGTGATAAAAATAAAGGACCAGTACTCCCTCTTTGTAAGATCCAAATACTCCAGACTCCAGACTGATCTGAACTACTTTCTCACCAATAAACAAGAGACACAGCCCAACTGCATTCACATCTATAGAGTAATTTCAGCTCTTCATTAGTTCCTTGACCCTGAACCTCCTTTTCTAACCACTTAAATACCCCGACTCAGCTCTTCCCTCTCAGTGAACTCAATGACATTTTGGCTTGTGTTCTGTTCTCTTATCTGGAAAACTAGTAAACTTTAGTATTATATTTTACCTTATGTTTTTTAAATTTAATCTTAACAAGCTTTCTTAGTTCAGGAATAAATGAAGTCATGGGAAACAGCCCAAGTCTTACTATCTATTAGGGGCAGAATGCTAAGGTGTTGGACCTAAAATGAGGACTATGTGTTGTGTCATACCTGAGTTCTTGGAGCAGTGACCCATGTTATGTGTAACAGTTCTTTTCCTAGTCATTCTCATAGAGAATGTGCTCACTATCTTCCAGTTCTAGCTCAGTATTCTGAAGAAGTTACAGGCTGGTTTCATACTATATATATATATATATACTATATATATATATATACTATATATATACATATATGTATATAATGCATATATGCATTATATATCTTATTATATATTATATATTTTAAAGCATATTTTATTATGCATTATATATACAGATATATATTTAAACACATAAAAGGACCATGGAAAGTTCAGAGGACAAACTCTGTGAGTATGGGGCCTGGCTTTGAACTCCTTCCCTCTTCCTATCCTTCACTGTACCTAGGAGTCATCGCTTTGCCTCCTCTCTCCTTGTCCCTTCCTCATAAAAATCAAAGAATTTAGAGAACTCTTATGTCAAGTCTTCATTTTGCAGGATCAGAAACTGTAACTCCCAGCATCAGGGATGGACAGCGAAGGTGCCAGTGCTGCTGAGGGCAGGGCTAGGGCACTGACTGTGTGTCTTCCCTGTTCAAGCGTCTCCCAGATGCTTTGTATCAAGTATCAGGCTTGTGAAGAACAAACATTTGATGCTGATTCCTCCCTGTGTCCCTTTAAGGATGAGATAAGTAGGGAGATACAGCTTTAAACAGAGATGCATAAAAACAAGAAACCATGAAGCCAGGCAGGCCTTCAGAAATGAGGCTGGGTCAAGAAGAGAGAGACCTGATGATCAAGAAAGAAGATGCTGGAACTTTTCAAAACAGAGTGAGGTAAAAACAAGAAGTAAAACTCACCAAGATGCTAAAATCAGTGTCTCTATCCCATTTACTGGGTCTTTACCCCACTCACTCTTCTAAGCATAAAGAGTTCCCATCCACCCCTTACCCACCCATTTCCTCGCAAGCCACTCCCTTTCTGAAGTCCCTAAGCACTGGCATAATCTACCTACTTATTCTCTCCTTCTTTATTGGCCACATCTAAAATAATCCCGAATGTTTGGGAAGAAATGTCAAAAGTTCTACCAGGGCTCCTCTGGCTCTTCCTGTTTCTAGTTTCCCTGGGGTCTGTTATATGTTTCATTTTATTGTCTCTTATACTAGTCTATCTCACATTTATTTTTGTAGTTATTTCTATCACACACACAATATATATATAAATATATATAAATATATATATATTTATATATAAATATATAAATATATATATATATATAAATAAAAACAAATATATGCATACATGTGTGCATATATATACATATGTATATGTATATGTGTGTATATATATATACACCCTCAGAGACTCGTCAATCTGGGCACTACAACATTTATAAAATGTATTGGAATTGATCATCTCTCCTTCTAATAAGATTGTAAGTTTTTTTAATACAACAAATGTGTTGGGCTGAGAACTCTATTTCTGCATAGAGCACAGTGCCTGGTTTTACCAGAGTTCTCAGGTAAATATTAACTAGGAAAGAATAAAGGATGAAATAGAAGTTTCTTCTGGGAAATCCAATGCCATGAACTTATACAGTATATATCATGCTGTGGGGTTGTGTTTGTTAGTTATACCGCTATTGCAGTCATAGTGATATTTTCCCCAACTGTCTCTATGTAGTTGCTGAAGCTGTAAATGGTGAGGATGCAATCAAATCTTCACATTTTGAATGTAAAATTTTACACAGTCCATTTTTCATCCAAGGTGACATGTCTAAATTCTACAGATTTCCTTCTGGTGAGAACACTGGGCACTTTAACAGGTTGAGAACAGGTGCTGAGTTGTTATTCCAGACCATGCAAGACAGAGATTCTACAGATTCAGAAGCAGTGAGCAGGGGGTACGGCTGGCAGGCTACCACGATGACTTCATGTTCAAGTATAAAGAGGAGCCTGAGTTCCCAACAAAGGAACAGAAGGTGAAGTCATCATCTTGGCTTTGTTTGGAAACTGGAATTGTTCAGCTCTATAGTGGGACATCCAATATGCTGAATACGATAGGGGCTAGAACTGACTCACCGGAAACTAAGAAAGAAACAGAGCTCTCATGTTTTAGAAATGGCATTTGTTCTTGCTGTCTACTGTGTGTCTGGCATCTTGTACTTCATCAAGAGGGTTGTCAAAGATTAGTTTCCACAAGGGCATGAATAGATGAAGCACATGCTATAACATGCTATGAAATCATCTACAGTGCCACACAGCAGGAAAGAGTAATGGATATGGTTTCATTTGGGCTGTAACACTTACAGGACTTGGGCTTGGTTGTCTTATATGGGGCTCCATGCCTCCTTCCTTCCCTGTGTCTTGTAATGGTGTCTGTCTCACCGAGTCTTTGCTAAGCTTAAATAAAGAGACTCATAGAAATCACTTACTGCAGGGTCTAGCAATAGTTGTCTAATGTAATTTAGACACTGTTGCTCTTTTAAGTACTGTCTGTGACCGTTATGAGTTTTACTCATGGACTATCACAAACCTAGGCTTATACATCACATTTACCACTTACTAGTTACAGAGGCAACTTAAATGTTAATTCTGTTTTCTCATTTGGACAATTGAGACTATAGAAGTATCGAATGGAATACAGTGCATGGAGAGGGTCCAATGTGCTTCCTGATGATGCACCCCACCGGATCATTTGTAGTCCTCCATGAGTCATTCAGTCACCAGACTTGCGGAGATTCAGACTCTCTCTTTTAGGAGTCTCAGTCAAGGGCAGGACATAGGCTCAGAGTCTTAATCTTGAGGTAGTAGAGTAAAGGGCCTTCTGAAAGTAATCAAGAAGACCATCAGCACAGCGGGAGGAGTGGTATCTGAATGTCTTTTGAATAGGAGATTTCAGAGTAGAAAGGGTGAATAGATTAGCTAAAAGCCACAGAGGATAGTTTTTCATTGATTTTCTTGGGTCATCCTTGGCTTTATAAATAATGCTTCCGTGAACAAGACTTTATACCATTTTCTAACTTTAAGACAGGTTCCAGGAAATAAAAGTTCTAAACAATCAACTTGGTTGGGGAGGAGCAACTCAAGGCCTGGTATCTACTAAGAAAATTCACTTCTCCTGATGGGTGAAATTTTTTTTTTCATCTTTTGCAAACATTACCCTATTTTCCATTAAGATGATACAACAATTTAAAACTCTACAAATGTGTACAGCAGTAGGTATTAACAGTGAAAAAAGAAAGTAAAGGTACCAATTTATTTATCAGAAAATGATAAGTTGCTTCTAATTTTGTTCTCTTCAATTGCTGGCAAAATTGAGTGTTTTTTACAGGCTTTTGGCACCTACATTCTTTCTTTGAGGGATTACTTATTAATGGTCTTTGTGAATTTTTCTGGGACCTGAGATTCTGTGGTTTACATAGATGTGTACAAATGATTGATAGAACATATCAACCTTCTGTCAAGGACTGAAATGCTTCCCCAGTATGCTATTAAATTTCCGTGTGATGATATTATTTCAACTAAGAGGCAGATAGAATTTTGCAAACCAAGTCAATTGGTGTCATTTTATGGTGTTCCCTTTGTCTTTATGCTTAATGAACCTTTCAAATTTGATAACTATCCATGTATAGCTACTAGGCTTTATTTTCCTCCTTTGGTTTTTCTCACTGGCACTGAGTACTAGTTCTCTCTCCTTAACATGCTGATTTGTAGCATCAAACATGAGAACTCATCCATGCGAGTCCTATGATATTTTATCAATTTGGAGGAGGGAAGATTATTCTTTAAATCATGCTACCGAACAATAAGAATGTTACCATCATAAACACATAATATGTTTTAATATCTGATCATGAAAATCTAATTTTTTGCTTTTCAATTGTTTTCTGGACCTTTTGTTGGACCTTTTGTTACTCTTGAGCTCTTTCCTCTCCAAATCCTAGGGACAAAATAAAAGTCACTGGAAATGTGGCTAGACTTTCATGACATTAGTACCACTTGTAGAGAACTGGCATCTTTATACTATGAAACAATTCATTTTGCCAGAATTTATTAAAGTCCTCTCATAGCTCTATGTGAAGTTTTAAGGTTTCTCTGTATATAGCTGGTATTTTTAACTTTGGCCAATAAATATTTTTATTGCTCTAAATAAGGTATTTCCCATGAATTATTTCAGTGATTTTGCTAATATTAAGTATTTAGCATTTTTTACTTATCCAATTATAAACTTTAATGTTTATGCTAACGAGTAATATCAGAAAAATGACAAAATAGAACAGTTCAGGTCTTATACACAATCTTGTATACAAACTATTCCCACAGAAAAACACTTCTCATGAGCTAAAAATCCAGGTAAGAGAGTATAACAACTTAATGCAGCACAAAAGTTGGAAATACATTAAGAGGTTCAGAAGGGCAGTTTCTCAATACCAGTGTCCTCCATACCCCAGGCAGGTATAGGCCACTGCGGAAAGTTGCAACATTCATATAAGGGAAAGGGAGTAAATTAAGTACTCAGCTTTGCTGTGGACCCAAGTACCAGGATTTCCCTACTATCCCCTAGCACTACATAGCTCCCAAGTCTTAGAACACAAGCTCTTGAAAGAGAAGCTCCAACAGTAACTCAGCACCATGTTGGCTATACAAGTTATGCTAAAGAGCCAATTACAGGCAGACTATCTTGGACTCAAACCTCAGCATAGCCCTAACATATAGGCCCCAGCTCCACATTCATAGACAACATCCAAAACCAGTCCATTCTAGTGACCTAAAGCTCCAGACCAGTTATTATAGAACTAAGCTACAAGCCTGGCCCTGGGGACTAAGCCTCTGGGTCTGCCAATGAAAAATCAGGCAGTGGAAAAATCCCTGTGGACTCAATAACAAGCCTGGCCATTTCCACATGCAAGCATCAAGAGCATCTGCTGAAGATTCTAGTAACAAGCCCAGCAGAGATTGATGTGTACCTACTTACACTCTCTGGCTGGACTGAATGGCAAAGAGATTGTCTTGCTAAATAGCTAAATAGCATGAAAGATGGAGGAGCTTACTTATTCAACAGTGTAGCCACCACAAAAGATTCTAAGGATCATAAGCAACCACAAAATTTGAAACTACATAAGAAATAAAACAAAATACCAGCATCTGATCAAGAAAGGAAGGGAAGGAAGAAGGGAGGGCCGAAGGAGGGGAGGGGAAATAAGAAAGGAAAAAAGGGGGCATGTAAATATGTACTGCCTAAAAAGAATTCAAAATGCCCAATAAAGTCCTAGCAAAGTAAATATAGGAACACATTAAAGAGAACACTACACACAACCAACAGAAGAGAGTATTTGACAATATACGATATCCTCTGATGATAAAATGTCAACAAATCCGTTTTATCAGTTTATCATTATCATTCATCAAAATGACATTTCATCATCAGAAGGTATTGTGTATTGTCAAATGCTTTCTCTTCTGTTGGTCATGTGTATTACTCTTTTTGGCATGCTCTTATATTTACTTTGTTTGGATTTTGTTCAGCATTTCTGTAATTCTACTCACCAAAGATATCAATTTCTCATTTTTATTTTTAAATTATCGTCAGAGTTATTAGTGTAATTCTGGTCTTCAATAATAAACTATCTTTAAAAAAGATTTTATTTATTCCTTTCTGAGTCAAGCTTCTTTTATTTCTTTAGACTTTTGAGGAAGGAGGCAGGTAACTTCCTGTATTTCTAACTGAAAGTGAGGCATTACCCCAGTAGGGGCTGGAGAGATGACCCAGCGGATAAAGTGCTTTCTAATCAAGCATGAGGACTGAATTTGAGTCCTCAGAATGTAAAAGGCAGATATAGTAGCATGCATTTCCAACCCAAGTGCTTTTATGGGGAAGTAGGAGATGGGAGGTGGGAGGTGGGAGGTGGGAGGTGGGAGGTGGGAGGTGGGAGGTGGTGAGAGAATATGCAATACACAGATTCTCATGGACCAATTAGTCTGGCATTTGCATGGACAGACAACAAAGAGACTCTGCCACAAAAAAAGATGGAAGGTAAAAAGTTATACCTGGAGTTGTCTTCTGACACTTCCTCATGCATGTCCACACTTGTACAAATGAACAAACACACACACACGTGCACATGCACACACACACACACACACACACACACACACACACATTATACACTCATGCATGCACAAGATAAAATATAAAATAATTCAATAGCCTGGTTAAAAATATGAACATAGGTCCTAAATAAACATTATTCAATAGAAAATTTACAAGCATTCATTAATTAAAATCTCCTCAACCAGCAGAGAGTTTAACATTGAAATTACACAATAGCAAATGTAGGAAAAGATATGTAGAAAAGAGAAGGCCTGCACATGGGGGATGTAAACTGTGACAGCCATATGGAAACCAACATGATGTTGACTCAAGAACTGAAACACCACACTAACATGGAATCTAGCAAGCCAGCTCTGGAATGCATGCAAAGAAAGTGAAGCTGCCATCGGAGAGACATCTACCCTCCTGTGTCCTCTGCATCACCATTCACTGTGGAGTCAAACTAAGTATCTGTCCATCAGTGGAGAATCAATGGAGAAGATACAATGTATGTATAAGGTATAGACATGTATTAACACCATTAAAATGACTTGTAACTTGCAACAATGTGGAGAAAAGTAGAGAAAGCTATGCTAAGTGAAATAAGCAAGGTACAAAAATGTAAAGGTAGAAAATGGAGAGAAGGCAGGAAGGGAGCAGAGTTTCAGTTAAGCCGGATGTAGGTAGGAGGACCAAAAGTACAGCACGAGAGTAGCTAAGCATCCCTGAAGGACAGCTTCTGAGAGGATGGCTCTTACATGTTCTCACTGTGCACATCAAAGGCAGTTCTGTGGAGTGATGGATACTTTCTTTTGATTGTGGTACTCATATGCATATTTCCATAAAGCATACTACACACTAGAAATATGGACCTTTTGTCAATTATACATTAATAAAATGAACCTTTTCCTAACCATTTCCCAAATTTTTTGTTACTTTTCACTTTGCTGTGACAAAATATCTGGCAGAAGTGACTTATAAGCTATTTCATTTGGCTCACTGAGTGGTGGGGAAGGCAGTAGAATGACGTCATATGGGGGGTGAGAATTAGCAGCTGCCGTCTCTCACTTTTGATAGATCACGAGGCAGAGATTAGACTGGAAGCAGGTGACAGGGCTGTAACCCTTAGTGATCTGTCCCCAGTGGCCTATGCCTGTCAGTTAGACCCCATGTTCCCAGAGCTCCACAGTCTCCCAAAAGAGTGCCACTGGAGTTTTCAAATGCATGAACCTTTGGGGACATTTCAGATTCAAATCACAAGAGTTCTCTTGGATGAGTCTATTCACGGCCACAGAAATGTTGACCTAGGTTGAACAAAAGGGGCTGTGGGAAGATGTTCCCATTCCATTCCTCAGAAGTAGATAACAAGCAGTGAGTGAGATCCAAAACTCTGTCTTCAGCTCTGCAAACAGGTAGCATTTGGGATCGGGCGATGGTGGCTACAGCTGCATTAGTTTCGGGAAACCTGACCATGAGTACCATGGAACATAGACACAAACATGCAGTCTTCCGTGTAAGCTTTTTAATGCAACCTAAATGACTGAAGTCATGGTTTTATGAAAATAAAGAGGTAGATTCAGTCGTCAAAACATGTGCTATGAAGCAGGTGACGTGGAGGAAGATGAAAGTCAACTGCTGCGAGTTGTTCTCTGACCTTCACGTTGTTTCCAGACCCTCCAGAACCAGTTCTGGTTCTTCCTCTTCCTTCCTCCTCCTCTTCCTCTTCTTCTGTCTCCTTCTCCTCCTTCTTTTTCCACTTAACACAAGTGCATCTTCTTAACCAATGATTGATGTGGGCAGGGTGGTGCCACCCTCCTCAATGCCGCCTTCGCAAACTATGAGAAGCCAGTAAAGCGACGCTTCTCCATGGTGTATGCTTCAGTTCCTGCCTCAAGTTTCTGCCCTGACTACCCTCCATGATGGACTGGGACTGGGACACGTAAGCTGAAATGAACCCTTTCCTCCACGGCTTGATTTGGGTATTTTATGATAGCAATAGAAACCCCCAAGGAACCTCTTCCCCTGCAAAAAATGAACACTTCCAAATGCTGCTGTAGATACAGACAGAGCTCATTAGAAGAGTCTGTTGAGGGTCTGCGGGATGTTTCTGGCCCTTAAATTAGTGAGCTGATAGAAATAGCACAGTCGATCTGAACTTTATAAAAATGATATCAGGTTACATTTCTAATATAAAAGTTGTGTGTCTTGGTGACACTAGGAAAGAGGGCCTCTGTGAGATGACTGGGTTGTGACAGCTTTAGCCTTATGAGGAAACTTCTCTTGCAAGGTAGCTGAACATTTTCATGTGTAAATATACAGCAAGAACCTCCAGCAAGTGCCCCTTCCCTCATCCAAGGCTACATTCCAGAAAGAAGATTCTCAGTAGGCAGAATCTCCACAGACTCGGGAATTATGGGAAATAAATTTCTACTGCCTGTAATTGTATAGCTTATGGTTTTGTTGTAACACTGATGTTTCTTAAAACTATATTATCCTCTTCCCATGATTAGCTAGACTTAACAAAAGCAACCTAGTTCTTTTTCTAGTTTTCTAAAATTCTTTTTTTGTTGCTTTTCAAGACAAAATATTGCCTATGTAGCCCAGGTATACCTAGTGGTAGACTTTGTATACCAGATTCTTTTTATGGTTTTCTTACTGCCTTTGAGACAGGATAGATACTGTTTTGGTTTTTTTGTTTGTTTGTTTGTTTGTTTTTTCCTTTGTCAACTTGACATAAACTATCTGGGACTGGTATTTTTTGTGTTGAAAGGTTTTGTTAACAAATCAATGTATTTAATGAATTTGGACCTTTGCATTTTTTTTTATTCTCTGTGTTACTCTTGGTAAGTTATATTTTACAAGACTATGTCCATTTCATGTAGATTGTTGACTTTCCTGACAAAGGTTTTCGTTATATCACAGCATTATCATTTCATTCACACGTTCATGTCAGTATCACTTGCAGTTTATTAATTCAAATCTCTCTTACTCTGCCACTCACTATTGTAACCGCTCTCTATTAATTAGTCTTGCTAAAGGTTTAACCAATTTTCTTAATTCTATTGAAAAACTCAAACACAGGTTTTGTCTGATTTCTCTAACACTGATTTCTCCTTGCTACTTAATTTTACTCTTTTTGCTTACTGCATCTTTAATTTGTTCTTACCAGCATTTTATAATTTGTATCATTTGTTCTAAGCCTTCCTTTTTCTGTTCAGATATTTAAAATGACATTCTCTTCAATACTGTATGGGCTACATACTAACATTTTTGTCCCTTTTCATCTTCTGTTAGTTCAGTATATTTTCCTTATAATTCCTCCCTCATCTGTGAGCTATTCATAAAATTGTTGCTAAATTCCAGATATTTGGGGAGTTTTAAAAATTATATTTTGCTGCTCTATAATTCATATAATTAGGACAAAAAGCATAATTCTCATGACTTCAATATTTTCAAATTTATTGAGGCTTTTTATGGTCCAGAATCTGATCAATTGTAGTACTCAATAAATACTTTACAGTAATCTATAGTTTGCATTTGTTAGACTTTAAAATTCAAGACTGTAGAAATGGATCAGGGGTTAAGAAGAGTACTTGTCACTCTTCAGGACCGGATTTTGGTTCTCAGCACCTATCTACAGTGGCTCACAGTAGTGCATAACTCTAGCTTTAGGAGATTTAAAGCTCTTTTCTGGCTTCTATGAGCAACGGAACACATGTGGCATGTGTGTGTGCACATGCATACACGCACACACACATAATAGAAGTTACGAAAAATGGAGTTTCCAAATTTACACTATGAGCTTTATAGATATCTAGACATAAAATAAAACTGAATGGACCCCAAGCAAATAAACAGAAAAATTTTCAATATTAAAACAGAAAAATATTGAGCAATCAGTACCTCACGGATACATAAGACATCAAAGGATCTGAGGACTGTTCGAGTGAAACCAAAGAGAAGAGAGGACCTCAGGAGGAAATCAGTCTTCAATATTTGCTGAGATGTCATCAGATTTTATAAAAAACAATTTCCAATAAATCCCCAAGGACTTCGGAAAATAGCAGCCATAAAAACAAATACAATTGTACCCAATCACAGAATGAATACATTCCTAAATACCCAAGATATGGGAAAATTTTGAAAAACACAAAAGACAGTAAAAAAAAAATATTCAGGGAATACAAATGATAAATGACTTCTTATTTAAAAAAATAGAAACTGAAATGCAACAGAACGATATCTTTTAAACAGAAAACTAAAAGTTAACACAAAAAATTCCTATTAAGAGGGTAGGTGGATGTCTCAGCAGTTAAGAGCACTTGCTGCTCGGACAGAGGATCCAGGACCAACATGGCCGCTCACAACCATCTGCAACTCCAGTCTCCAGGGGACCCTGAGATCCCTTCTGGACTCTGGGGTATAATGAATGTATGTGGTTCACTTATACACAAAATAGAAATAGATAAATATTTTTATTGCTTCTTTTACTTTTTGAAATTCCAATATAGTTATATCATTCTCCCTTCCCTTTCTCCACTCCAAACCTTCCTATTCTTGCTGCCTTTCTAACTCATGGCCTCTTTTTTCACTGATTGTCATTACATGCATAATATATATGTATGTATGTGTATACATGAATATATTCCTAAATATAACCTGTATAATGCTGCCTGTATGCATGTTTTCAGGGTTGGTTTTGAGTTATTGATCAGGGCTGACTAAGAAACTCCTCAAATACTCTATCTTATTGCTTTTGCAATTGGTTGCCCTCAAGAGGTGGAAGTTAAGTCTTTGTTCCTGAAGATAGCATGCATTTCAGATGCAGGGACCAGATACTTCTGAGCTGGAACGGAACTGAATACCCCTCCCTGAGGATGAATTTTTGTGGAACCAGAAGACACCATGCAAACTTCCAAGGGAAGGAGGAACTCAATTAACAGTCCTACTGAGCTATGGTACCCCTGAACCATATCAATGACCAGCATGTCACAATAACCCTGAGGACGTAGTAGTAGCACATATACCTCGGTCATACGTATTTTGACTTAAGACCTGCTCAACAAGAAGGAAATTATGTCTGGTACTGTTAGGGCAAGCCGGGCGGGTTTCTAAGGAACCACGAGACACGAACCGCTGCAAATGCATGAGGCATTTATTGATTACCGGCGCGCGTCCGAGTCCCGCCTATCCCACGAAGGAGATGAGCATGGCGGGCCCCGATCCCTTCCCCCCCCAGCCCTTTTATCGGGTTCATAGGAAAGGGGTCTGGGGATGGGGGCTCATGCAGCTGATTGGCTCCAAGCTCTCTATGTTAGACTAATTGGTCAGGAGTTTCGCACGCGAGGGATCCAGGGGGCGTGGTCAACCTGTGCCCTTGGACTAGCCCCTTGGGACAGGGTGGCTCCTGGTATGCTGGGGAAGGACGAATCCTGCTGATAAGCTTAATGGTCATTTCCCTGTGGGTGGGGAGGAGACTGAAGAGTACTGTTAATGGCCGTACTTGGGAAGGCATTTCCCCCTATATGTGATTGCATTTCTAGGCTTCATATTTCCTTCATATTTTTTACACCCTTTCAGTACTAGTAATTAGCCAACTACCCAGGGCTATGGAAGTCATGGATCTTGGAGGAGAACCTACAACCATCAATATAATTAGCCTGTATAATCCCTAACTAGGTTCATCTACAATTGAGATAAAATCTTTTTTAAACAAAATCTATTGAAATGAGGTTTTATATCTGGTGTCAACCTTTGAAATATAATTTTCAGATATTACATTTTAGTCATATATTTAGTTTCATGTTTTTCATTTATCCTCTTACGTGTCTCATTTGTCAAATAAAACATCGTTCTTTCCTAGATTGAGATTGTTAATCATAATTCCTCTTTTTGTTTTCTAAGTACAACATTAAGCTTATGACAACATCTCTTTTTCTTAATCTCATTTTCTCTTGTGCAGCAATTTTTAAAAAAATTTATACCAGATATTTGTATTGACATGATTTAAATATATTAAATTTTATTTTGGGGTTTTTTTTGTATGTTTCGTTTTGTTTTGAAAAAAATGTAAGATTTTTTTCAACAGCAACATCTGAATTACCTTTTACATGGAACTTATATTAGCTTAGTTTTTCTTCATTAGGACACATTAGCATTAGAACAGGGTGTAAAGTATTCTGAGGTATCTCTTACTTGGTGAGCACAAACTTCTCCTGTGGAGATTATCAAAGCTGAGCATTCAGCTTTAATGAGCAGGTGTAGCCTGGGCTTCACTCTAGAACCGGAGTCAGCAAACTATGGCCTGTGGGTCAAAGCCAGACAGACACCTGGTGATTTGGTAATTAAAGCTTTATTAGAGCATACTCATGCCCATTCATTTATGGATTGTCTACAGAGGCTTTGGCACCACAAAAGCAAAGCAAGAAGATGCAGCAGAGATGTGTGGAAAGAAGAATCTAAAATATTTACTTTCTGGTTCCTCAGAAGGGGAAAAATGCTGACCTCTACTCAATCACAAGGCCCAGGTCTTTTCAGGTCTCCACTAAATGCTTGGGTGTATTAAGCTTCCTTTACCCTAGCTGCATTGGAGCACAAAGGTCCCCCAGAACTGTGGAAACTTGCGTTTGTTTTCTCAAGACTATAATCTATGCTTACTATTTACCCTCAGTCTCTTTTCATGAGTTTAGGAAATCCAACTTTTACACAGACATTTGTGGTGCATCAATTTAGCCCTTACACATTCTGAGGGCCTTACTGAGCTCACCGGATCCTTTCCATGGCCTTGTCCTACATTTCAACTTCTTCAGAAACTGAGTTCTCATATCTGAGGTAATGTTAGTGGGATTGTTGGGCTCTGCTTGGACCTCAGCTTCCTTTCTTACAGCTTAAGAAACTAACCAGATTGTAGGAGAAAACTGAGATTTCCTTCATGGGTTAGCTTATCTAAGAATTAGAAGCTTCTCCAAGCTGTAAAAACAGTTTCTAAACTATATTTTGTTCAGTATTAGATGGCTTGTATATGGTCATAGCATATATCCCTCCGTTGGCCTTTAAAAATATTAAATATACCCCTTTGCAAATATACACAACTTTGTAAAGATATTGACACATGAAAACACTTCATTTGGACAATGAACCAATGATGCCATTATGCTCATGTCATTAGAAAGTTAGCCATCTAGGTATCATTAACTCATCATTCTGTTCTCCCAAGAAACTTTAAAGAGTTTCTTCATTTGCCTTTGACTGTGAGCTAGCATTCCGAAACAAAGCAAATGAGCTAACACCATCAGCCAATATTACGCTATTTGTTATATTATTACATTTGGTTTATTCAATCACAGAAAAACATTCAACTATATACATCCACCTCACCTCTATTTTCCTGTCTCCTTTTATTACAATAATATTTGAATTCAGGATGGAGGTTGATTTTGAATACTTCGAATGTTGTGGGTGTTGCTAGAATGTGGAAACTCATATTTTCTATGAAATTCTCCTGCGTAGTTTTCTTTTCCTCAAGAATAGCAACTGATGTCAGTGCTTTTGTACTGGTTGCTGTGAGCTTTGCATATCAATCTTCAGGGCTATGGAGTTGCAACCAATGAATCCTACTTTCCTCCTCAACAATACAGTTTTTCTCTGTTAAAGGATCACATGTTTAATAACATATGAAGATAATTTATGCTGTTTCTATAATTTCTAGAATTTTCAATGAATTATACTGATAATGGTTAATTAAATGAGACTCATCTGTTTCTGATTGGATAGATGCTTATGGATGATATGTTTGATAAATATGGTATTAACAACCTCAAAAAATAATGGACTTAGCACATGTTTGCTAGCCTGGATTTGATGTAATTCCTCTGAATAGAACTCTATTTATTTTATGTGCTATATCATCATGGTCACCAGTGCTAATAATTATATGAACATATATTCAGAATGTTCATACTCTTTTAACAGTTCCTTTCTGGTTGCATTTCAAATAAAGGACCTAGGTTCAAATAACACTTTCATATCCTGGAAGCTATAATTAAGTCAAAGTTGGACTTAAGATTAAAAATAAAGAGACAAGCTTTGAAAATAGAAGTGCTAATAAGACCTTATGTGAACTTTCCTAACTGTCCTGGCTGTAGAAATTATCTGACTTTTATCTATAAAAAGGGTAATTGGTATATTACTTAGGTTACTTTCAGCTACAAGTAATACACACCCCAATTAAACATGGCTTTAAAATATATCATTCACACAAGATGCCTGGAGTGTGATTCTAGAATTAATTCAACAGTATGACCAAGAGCCCAGATTCTTCTCCTTCTCCACAATCCTCAGCATGTTGACTTCTGTCTTCAGAAAAGCCCTCCAGTTGCAGACGAAGTACAATGGCTACAGATATAATATTCACCTCACCAGATACTGAGATTTCAGCCTACATGTGAGTTCACATAAAATATATAAAACTTGGATCTGATTAGTACAAAAACAGACTTCTTAGCATAATACAAGACTACAACATCAAATTAAGGCAGGCCCTTAACTGATCAAAACTTAGCATGTTTCCTTTTCTGGTGGTGTATTGATACACATTCAACAGCTGGATCTCTATGGGGAAAGGTCTCTGAATTACATTATCCACCAACTTCTAGCATATAAATATTCTAACCATGGCCAATTTTAAACTATGAAACTATTTAAACTACTAAAACTATGAAAATGCCATTGAATGAAGAGTATAAAAGAGGCAAGTTTTGATTATAGATACCCATACCTTTGTTTTATTATTTCAGGCCAAATATAATAATTTTTTTAAGTAATGGCCATATTTCATAACTGATTTGCCAAATCCTCAGAACTATAATGCTAAGCTGTCAAGTATTCTAGCTTTGCCTCACCTCTGTCTCCACCAGCTATCATCTGTCTGCTCTATAAAATGTATAAGCTTAAGTTATGTACACATGTAAAAAGGATATAATAGTCTACAGACATACAAAATAAGCATGACTATTGCGTTCACTATAAAAAGACATGGAACATTATTACATTTAATATTTAAATGTAAAAACTTCATAATAACATGGAATCACTAAACTTTTTTTGTCAAATGGAAAAATAGGCAATAAATCATAGTTTACTAAAACTTTGCCAAGCAAGAGGAAAAGTTTTATTGAAAACAACAGCATCTCCAGTGAGATGTAGGACCAGAAGTTTGCATTATGAGTCAATGATTTTTAGCTTCATGACTGGTTTTAGAGAGGGGAAGGGAAGGGGAAGATAGAAGGGGAGAGAAAGAGAGAGACCGAGAGGGACAGGATGGAGGGAGTGAAGGAGAGGGAGGTAAGGAAGGAAAAAGAATGGCCGTAGTTGCGTGCTTCATAAATTTAACTTTAAAACTATCTAGTAATGGCATCGTCCTTCAATACATGATGTCAGGCTGAGTAATACTGCTGAGTGGTAGGTCACGGTTATTGATCATATGCCTATTTTCCTCCAACCCCTATGTCTTTTAAGGGCAGATGTTACAGTGAAGTAGAGAAGGTAAAAGAATATGGTCTTAGAAATCAGTTAGGTCTAAGTTTGAAGTTCAAAGCTACAGAGTGTTAGATTTGTAATTTAACCTTTCATTTAATTTATTCTTTATTAATCTTTATGTTTTAGATCATTAAAATATTCTGAAGATAAATTGAGCTACAAACAAACTTAGTAGACATTCAAAAGATCATAGCTCATATTTGCTTCTATATCTAAATATCCAAAGAACCTAATTTTGTGCTTGAAAAATACGGGAACCTTATTGTTGAAATAATTTATAAGTGAGTGAAAGAATGAAATAAAATCATTCATGACTGGCACAGTCTGCTGTTCTGAAGGAGCTGGATCCGGTGGACTTTGGAGATGAATGTAAACACTACAAGCTGAAGTTGTATCCTCTAAGATGCTCTAGGATTGTATTTCTCTAAGTCTATTCCCCTGGGAAGTCCTTCCTCACTGTTCTCCACTGATGAACCAGGATGCAGGTGACATGGACTCAGTGGTTCACAATAGCTCCGAAACCCTTCCAACCTCAACTCTCCACTTTCAATTATGATTACTGTGGAAGAGTGCAAACAACATTTTCAAACAGAGATACTGATATTTGCCAACTTTAGCCAGGGACACTATCTTAGGTCTCCAAAGAATGAACATTTCAAATATAGAGGTCAGTAGTCGGTGGGTCTAAAAAAAGCTGATGATTTGTTCATTTGTTTGTTTTTGTAAGACAAAGAAGACCAACTTGGGACTAAATTGCCAGTTGCTCTAAATCATTTTCAAAGATTTTTACTGTAATTGTCCATTTACGCTGTGTTCTGATAGGCTAAAAGTAGTTAAAAGGTAATCAGTAACATTACTTTCAGACTCTCGAATTCTGTGAGTCCATGAAAATCTTAACTCTAGCATTGTTTCCTGCTGCTGAGCAAAGTCTGAAATCACTACAGAAACTATTGATGTACTATAGAGAAAGGGTCCAGAAGAAAGGTATGTGATCCTCCTCCCGAGGCATTCCAAATAAAATGCAAAAGCTGAAGTCCTACTTCTTCCCACTAACTCTGAGATGAAAATCCCTTCCAGCTCACAAAGATGAACACAGAATTCACTGAAGGCATGTGACAATAGAAACAGGGATAGTCTGACTAGGGAGCAGTTGGGCCCAGAGATGCTATGTTGAAACCCCACAGAAGGGTATCATGGTCTACAGCTTTGGTTTTCTTGGTTTTCTAATACAATGATGCATACATGAAAACCTGTGAGACAGCGGGTCTTTCGGATTCATCTACTGATCATTTGTTTGATTTGTTTTAACAATATTTAGAGGGTTTTGGAAAATACCTTTTGTTACATTGGAAAGCTGGAAACTCTCAAGGTAATCAATTACAAACTGTCCTACAAATATCACTTGAAAAGCAATTCCTAGAATATTCATTCATGAAGATATGTTTTATAAATACACTAAAGAATTTTATAATTTTTAAATTTTTGATGTACTAAGATAAAATCGTTAGCACTCAAATAGCAAAGCCGGTGAACCAAATATTTATTTAAGCTAAAATTAAACTGATTTTATTGAAATATGACACATAGAAGAAAACATGCTATTTTCTTTCACAATCATTTCAGTTAAGCAACCCATATTTTTCATTTTTGCCACATCACCTGTCATTTTAACTCTTTAGAATAATTACTTTAAAGAAGTATGATATTAATATTTTTATTAGCCAAGTATTTATTTCATACATTTTGGGAGATAAATCTTAAGTGGTTCTATGTTGGGGTATATTTGAACTTATTCTCAAATATTAAGCTGTTTATCCAGCAGCCTGAACTACAGCCAGAAGGTTACCTTCTTTAGATATTGGAAACAGCTTCTTAGGAGTGGACTCGGGAATGCAGAAAGCATGCTAGTTTGGAGCACGAGCAATTGTTTATTCAATGGCCTTTGATTGGAACAATTGTCGTTCTGTAATTATATCATCTGTCCACTGAGATATTTATGTTAAAAGCATCAGATTGTATTAATACTAATGGAGGGACTTTACAGGGCTTTCCCTCAACTTAAGTACCAGATAAGGAAGACATTATGCAGGGACTTGACTGGCCAGTAAATGGCATCATGTCAGCCAGCTGAAGTTGGGGGTTGGTGCACTATGAAGGTTCCATTCATTATGCACTAAGGCCTGTGTGTTGGTTGGCAGTTACTCCTTTCAATAAAATACCTAGCAGTCATGTGCTAGGGAGGGCTAGAAGAAGCAGATCAGAGGCTGGGAAGCCGAGTTTGTCAGTCAGCCATGTGAGGTGAGACCCTGTGCCTTGGCCATCCAGGTTTTCCATCTAAGAAAGTGTCATGGCTCTTTATTGATACCCTCCTATAACAATATTAACTATAATACTTTAACAGTTCTATACTTAAAATACGTGACTGGCAAGTAGGACACAGTTTCCCAGTTTTAGCTAGTAAGAATAAAACTGCCTCACAAATCAATAGGAGATGAAAGTGTATAGTATTTCCCATGAATAGCATAAACATGCAAAAGAGGGCCTTCTTTTTTTGCTTCTTTAATTTTTTTTATTTGCTTCTTTAATCTCTTCCACCCTGTTGGAAGAATCATTGAAATTGAGGAATTTCTCTCCCAAGCAAAAAGAACTACATGAAAAACTTGAGATATTTCTCCTTGACATACTGTTTTGGTGCTGAAATGACAGAGGCTAGAAAGCTGCTGATATTTAGTCCTTTAAAAATAGAAGAGTGTGTAGAACAACAAACAAGAATCTAAACATGCTTGAACAGAAACTTCAAAAGAATTAAACATGCAAAGAACTTGTGCTTCACAATTACAGCTCTTAAAAGCTTGGCTGCTGTATATTCCAAAAGGTACAATTTCAAGTAGGGTTAACAGAGACACTAAGAGAGCTAGAGCACTATGATGAAAAACTTAGAGTGACAGGGAAGTGACATGACTTTGAAGAAATCACTGTATTGTTTTGATTCCATCAGTCTAAATTTAGCATTTTGTGGATTAGAACTTGAGGATTTTAAAATCATGGTGACATGTAATCATGGTAACTTAGACCCAGAAATAAGACTGATAGTCCTTTATGAGTTAAACTCTAATCAAAGAGACAGCATGACTACAGCTTACATTTTGAGGAAGGTCTCTCAAATATATTAGTCCAGAGAAAGGAAGAAAGAGCTAGTTAGGTTGGGAAGTGGTGCTGATAATTAGCCAAGGAAGAGCAACAGTAAGAAGGAGGTAGGTTGAGATCATATGATCTCTACTACCGTTCTGGCCTGTCTGTCTCATACCAATATGTACAACTCTGGCCCTCTTTAGACTATCAACTATAGGTAGATCAGTACACAAGATCAGATTACACAGCTCTTACCAATCTTTCTGCTATGCCATATTCAGCCAGTAATATTTGAAATCAAATTCAGTATCGCCTACAAAATTGGTCCTGATAGCTTGCAGAAGCCTTCCTAGAAAGGCTGCATAATACACGATGACCAAATATCTTGAGAGATGAAGTAAATGAAAAGAAAGATGTTAGAATTCCAGAAAGACATCTCCCATGTCTTTAAGAACAAGTCATCTAGAGTTTTCAGTTTTTCCAAGAAAACACTATTAATTGTTCTCCTACCCACCCTCTGGGTCACCGTGTATAGTATGTGTACCAGAGGAAAGCCTGCCGTGCTGGGACATCTCCAGTGAAAGCTACTAAAGTATTACTCTTATTGATAACTTTGGTGAACTGATTAAAAATGTAAAATAGGTATCACCTTCACCTCAATTTTCACAACTTTAGAAATTTCTGTTTTTCCAGTAAAGCCGATGTTTTTAAGCTGTGTCTCATTAAGGGAAACAGCAGCATGACAGGACAGCCATTGTCAGTCTAAGATCTTAAACTCAAGACTTAAACATTGAAGTTAGTGTCTGGGTTACAGTCATTTCCTTAGCGTATGAGAATTTAATCACCTGCAGGCTGGCTAAGGAATTGCAAGCTTTTTGTCAGAGCTATTTG
Organism: Cricetomys ansorgei; assembly: GCA_026225945.1. Taxonomy (NCBI): domain Eukaryota; kingdom Metazoa; phylum Chordata; class Mammalia; order Rodentia; family Nesomyidae; genus Cricetomys; species Cricetomys ansorgei. Next base: position 55,664,359 of record JAMJFZ010000242.1, read on the forward strand.
TGTCCTTTAAGGAGAGACAGTGTTAGACAAAGGTGTTCCTGTTCGGTGGAAGGAATCCCTGAGAGGATGCTGCCAAAAGTCACATAGTTATTTAGCCCAGCAATTTCATTTCAGAGTTAGCACTGGTTGAAACCGAATGGCATTATTTGGGCAATGGTAACCCTGACACTCTCTAGTTAACAGGAAAAACTCATTTCAAACTCAAGCTACGCCCAACATTTATCCTATACCCCTAGTACTTATTTTGATTTGGCAACCTAACCACACCAAAAAACAAATGCCAACAACATCCAGAAAACATCTTTTATCTCAAAAGAGATTCATTCACGTTTCCCTATTCCATGTTAAACTTCATTTTCTAAGATTTATTCCTGTTGTTATGACAAACATTTCCCAATAAATCAGGGTTTCATCTTTCTTAGTTTTATACATTTCTTATTTCAACTTGATATGAAACAATATGTCATGGGAAGAAAGGATAAATGTGTTTGAGGTAATAATGATAGAAAAATAAAAACTCATTCCAACCCAACCAAGCAGTTATTAATTACCTACGTACTATCTCTAAGATTCAATGTGGGATGTATATGTTAAAAATAATTGATTTGTCAGCCACAAGTACACAATCCCCCATGCCATGGGAGGTATAAAAGTAAAATTAAGTTGTTATCGGAACAAGAAACAGACACACTATTTGGTAAGATGATCAAAAGCTTTATGTGTTACTCATGTATTTCTATGCATTCATTACATTTTTACTTTTGCATACAGGGAATGCCAAACTAAGCAAGATTATCCCTGGCTTGTACCAGTACATAGAAGGTTCTCAAATTTCAGTGTGCACCCAAATATGTTTGATTAGTGACTTTAAATTCATACTATGGGCCACAATGTCAGGAGTTTTCATTCAGATATACTTGATGGTTTGTATTTCCAGCATATTCCCAGGAGCTTTCTACTATTGTTATTAGAAGCCAAGGTCTGGGACCTAGAGCAATGGTTCTCAAGTTGAGTTGCTTGCAAATCACATGGAATGCTTGTTCAAACGCAAACTCTTGGGATTACAGAAGATGGCCTGCAACACACATGTTAGTGAGCTAGAAATCCAAGGGAACAAACAAGGAAAGTAATAAATACCATCAGAAGAGGTGGTGACAACCAAAACATCTCCCCATTTAATAGAAATTCTGTATAGTGATATATAGAGCCTCTGTGGATCACACTCTTGAGAAACAGAGAGAAAATGTGGCAGGATGCTATGCTAAAATCCAGTCAGAAGGCTGCCTCTTGACTGGAACAGAAACAGGCCAAAACCGAATACTATTTGTGAGCCAGAATCCTAGTCAGACCCAGAGCTTACAGGAGAGCATAGACACAGGCTCTGAGTGGCAAGATATACTCTGGGAAGGACCACCCAAGGCACAGTCAGAATGTGACACCCTACCTGTGAAGAAGGGACCAGTATCTGGGTCCTTTGCAAAAGGCCTCCCAGGAGAGCTAGTGTTGGCAACTCAGCCAATGATGGTCCTCACAGGATATGAGAAGCATCTGGTGGTACAGGAAGGAAAGCCAACAGACTAGACTGGAACTAGCAAACAAGAAAGACCATACCCAGTCGGTACTCACCCTCCCAAAATACCAGCTCTCACCTCTTCACATTTATTCTTCCTTTAATGCCCAATGTCAATTTAGCAGGCCATCTCTGTTGTTTTTTCTTGTTTTATCAAGAAAGAGTTTCTCTATTGTAACTCTAGCTGTCCTGAAACTCTCTCTGTAGACCAGGCTGGCCTCGAACTCACAGAGATCCACCTGCCTCTGCCTGTGAGTGCTAGGATTAAAGACATGTGCCATCACCACCCAGCTTGGGTCTCTATTTTTCAGTGCTTTCTTTATATTGCTGTCTCCTGTATCTCTGTCTCTGTCTTCTCTATCTCTCTGACTCTTTCTTTCATGAGTGTGTGTGTGTGTGTGTGTGTGTGTGTGTGTGTGTTTCTAAGGCTTCTTTCTCCATTTTCTTTACAATGGGTTTTCCAAAAGAACATAGTCTGGAGTCTCCACATGTCAGCCTCTCAAGATCTGGGACTGTTTGATGTTATCTAATTGCATTCTTAAAGCTTTCTTCTTTTAGCCAGAGCTGCTTCATTGCCCAACGTTATTATTCCCTCCCCCCTTTGATTTTTCCATTCTTTATTTTTGCTCTATAAAGCCAATACAGTTCATTAGTCATTGTTTAATTTTTTTCTTTCCACTCATACCAACATTAACTGTGTCATAGGCCACACAATGTCATCATTATTCCTTTATCACCAAAGATAATATTACCTGAAGAGGTGATTCTTCAAAATTATAACTATATTTTCATAGTGGCTTTGCCCTTCGATAGCAATTGTTTTAGTAGATAGTATTCTACTCTCAGGGGAGTAATGGAAACCAAACCAAAAAAAAAAAAAAAGACAAATTTCAAATCCTGGAATAGAAAAGATCAATGGGTCAAGCAATGGGCTCCTGGGAAGTCTCACCCCAGTCTGGATAAAAGGGAGAATAAGACAGAGACAACGTAGATGAGTTGGGACATTTAGCAATACAAAGTTGATAGGGAAGTATGAAGAGAACATATATGATCTGTAGTACATATGAAAAGATGAAATATGCAGCTCGTGGGAATAGAAGAAGGAGCATTTAAGCTAAGAGCAGAAAATTTCCCAAATCTGAGAAGGAGTGCCCATCTCTGTCAAGGAGATATTTGGCACATCAAATAGATAAAGCCAGAAATTAATCTCTTCATATAATATTATAACTGAAAATACTAAATAAACATAACAAAGAAAGCATATTGAGAGCTACAAGAAATAACCATCAAGCCAAGCACGAAGGCCAGCCCATTAGACTAACAGCTGATTTATCAACAGAAACTTTAAAAGCCACAAAGCTTTGGGATGTTATATTTCATGCACTGAAAGATAGTAACTTCCAACCCACACCAGTATATCCAGAAAAACTGTGTCATTATTTAGGGGGAAATAAACATTTCCATACTAAAAACAGGTTAAAGAAATTTGTGATTACTAAGACGCTCGAAAGACAATCTTTAAAGAAGGAATCCTTCAGTCTGAGACAGCCACACTGAAGAGACTACATGAAAGAATAAGCCACATTAGACGAGCAGTCAAGTGAAACAGAAATAAAATATCAAATGCTATGCAATCAGGAAAATAATAAAAAATAATATATATATTATTAATAACTCTGATTACTAATGATCTCAGTGTACCAGTCAGTAGACACACACTAGCAAATTAGATTTAAAAACTGAGTGCATCTATGCATTGTTACATCATCAAAGACAGATATACACTTAGAGTAAAAGGATACAAAAGGTATTCCAAGCACATGGAACCAATAAAACAGCACGTCTTTATCTAGTATCTGGTAAACTTTACTTCATGCCGAAGTTAGTAGAGATAATAATTAAGGGAATAATACATCAAGAAGATATTAGAATTTTAAACATATAAGCACTGAACACAGATGTATAAGCTCCCTAAAATAAGTACTACTATATATAAAGACACAGTTTAATCTACTATAATAATATTGGCTGACCTCAGGGCCCTGATTTTACCAATTGACAGCCCTTAGCAACCACAACTAACAACAACAAATTAAATTAAATTAAAAACTCAGAAAAATTAGGGACACATTTGAGTTAAATTATATCATAGATCAAATTTACCTAACAGACACCCATAGGACATTTTGTTCAAGCATTGAAGGACATATTCTTCTCATCAACACATGGAACTTTTTGTAAAATAGATGATATAACCATACACAGAATAAATCTTAACAAATACAGGAAAACTAAAATCATTTCTTGTGTTTTATCCGATCATGGTGGAATAAATAAGCCAACAGCAAGAGGAAATGCAGAACATATAGGAAGTCATGGAGACTAAATAACACACTACCGGATGGTGAACAGGTCAGAGAAATCAAGAAGTAAATAAAAACAGACCCCTAAAACTCAATGAAAATGAAAAATCAACATAACAAAACATACAACATATAATGAAAATAGCCACAAGTACCTTCATTAAAAAATCTGAAAGATCTCAAATAATAACTAGATACCCTAGGGCTTTGGGAAAACAAAAGCAAACCAAATCCCAAACCAGTAGACAGGAAGAAATAGTTAAGATCAGAGTAAAATTAATGAAGTGGAAACAAACAACAACAAAATACAAGACATCAACAAAATTGAGAACTTTTTGTTGTTGTTGTTTTGTTTGATAAGACTGAAAAACCCTTAGCCAAACTAAGAAAGAGAAGTCGCAACCAAATTAATGGTGGAAGGGGAAATATGAGACATAACAGTGGAATTCAGAAAATCATTAGGGCATACCTTAAAATCTTTGACTCCATTAAACTGAAAATCTAAAAGAAATCATTGAGTTCCTAGATGTATATCAAAATTAAAGCAACATGAGATAAACAACTTAAACAGATCTAAAACAAGCAACATGATTGAAGCAGTGATAAAAATAATCTGCCAACTAAAAATGCCCAGGCCCAGATGTAATTACTGCTGAATTCTGCAAACATGTAGAGAACAACTAACACCAATTCTTCTCAGACTGTTCCATAAAATAAAGACAACAGACCATGACTGAACTCTTTTTATGAAGCCTTGATGCCAAAGGCAGATAAAGACACACAAAAGAAAAAAAATCATAGATCAATTTCTTTTTTTTATAATATTTATGAATATTAATATCTTAATAAAAGGCTTTTAAACTGAATTCAAGAAGAATAATCAAAAAGATTATTCATCCAATGATATAGTCTTCATTCTAAAGATTCAAGTATAATTTGACTTATAGAAATCAATAAATGTAATCTCTCACATAAGTGAACTAAAAGACATTAATTATGTAACACTTCAACAGGGTGTAGGAAAGGCTTTTTACAAAACCATCATGGAAAGTGCACCAAAGAAACTAGCAATAGGAACAATGTATCTCAACATAAAGGATTTATACAACACATCTCTAACCAAAATTACAACAAATGGAGGAAAGCTCAGAATGTTTCCACTAAAATCTATAATAAGTCAGGGTGTTCACATTCTCTACTTCTAATTAGGGTAATACTTGAGGTCTTACCTGAAGCAATATTTCCTGAGAGATAAATAAAAGAGATAAAAATAGGAAAGGAAGGAGACAGAGTATCTTTATTTGAAACTGAGATGCCGCCAAACATTAGAAAACTTGCATACCTGTTAAACACTTCCAGCAAAGTGACATGATACTAAAATAACATGCAAGTCTGTACACCAATGACAACTATATGGAGACAGAAATAAAAAATAATCTCATTTCTAGTTTCTCACCCAAAGAAAATTACCTTGGGACAAACCTAACCAAGATAGTTAAAGAACTCTACACTGAAAACTTTAAAACACTGATGATATTGAACAAAACTATAGAAGACAGAAGGACATCTCAAGCTCATTGATCGGAATAATTAATATTGTATAAATGGTTATATTGCAAAATCTATAATAATCTATAATAATTCAATCTGAAGATTGGATGCATTCCCCATCAAATTTCCAAATTTTTACCAAATAGAAAAACAACCTGAAAATTCATATAGAAGCTCAGAAGAGCCCAGATATACAAAGCAAATGTGAGCAAAAAGGATGTTTGAGGTAGAACCATATCTGAATACAGATTGTACTGCCAAGCCATATAAACAAAAGAGCATGGAATGGTACAAAACAGACACTAAATCAATTGGGGCAGAACAGAGTTTCCAGGTAAGAATCCATACAACTGCAGCCACTGAATTTTGACAAAGACACTATATTAGTTAACATTTCTTGTTGCTGTGACAATATATCTGATCAAAGCAACTTAAAGAGCGGTTTATTTGGACTCATGGTTCAAAGGTACAGTCCAGTGTAGCAGGGGCAGAATGGAAGCGTAAGTGTGACGTGGCTCATCACGTTGTGTCCAAGTCAAGAGAAGAAAGAGAAAGAGAGAGACTCTGGTGTTCAGCTCTTTCTCCTTTTCCTCCAGTCTAGGAACCCAGCCCATGAAATTGTGTTACCCACATTTAGAGTGGATCATCCCATGCCAGCTAACACAATCTGGAAAATCCCTCACAGTCATTCCCACACATTGGTCTCCTAAGTGGCTCTAGACCCTGACAAGTTGGTAAACAATATTAACCATCACAGAGGCTGAAAATATACATTAGAGAGAAGAAAGTCTCTTTAATATATGCTCTGTAAAAAGTAGATATCTATATTACAAGAATAAAACTAGAGTCCTATCTTCCACCCTGTATAAGACTCATCTCTAAATAGATCAAAAACCTCAATGTAAAATCTAAAACTCAAAAGCTGTTATAGGAAAAAGAAGAGAAAACACTTCATTATATCAGCATAGGCTGAGTAGCTCTGAATAGAGTGCTAGCTGCTTAAAAAATAATGGCAGCAATTTACAAATAGGATTTCATGGAATTCAGAAGCTTCTTCGCAGTAAACAGATAATCTAGAGTTAGTCTATAAGTTATGAGGAAATCTTTGGTATCTATGTCTCTACCAAAAGATTAATATCTAGCACAAAGAATGAAAATAACTAAACAAAAAAGTCAACCAATCCACCCATAAAGAGAAGGATGAAATAGATACAACTTGAAAGAAGAAACACAAATGGACAATAACTCTATGATAAAATGTTCACCTTGCTGTCCATGAAAGAAATACAAATTAAGAGGCAATTGAGATTCTGTGTCACTGCAGTTAGATTAGTGATCATTAAGAAAACAACAAATGCTGTTGTGGAGGTGAACAAAAGGCAACACTTACACTGCTGGTGAGGACATAAGCTGGTCTAGCCACTAAGGAAATTAGTTCTAGTGACAATTATATGGTCTCCCATAAGTGGTGCTAGACCTATACGGGTGAAAGGGGCTCTTCTCATATTGCCTTACCCTCACTAGCCACACACAATTCAAGTGTGTGACCTACCTTCCACAGTAACACTTGTGTTCAGTGGGTATGCAAGAGTGTTAGGAAGGAGTCCAATTTTGTCTTTAAAGGCTCATGTCAGCCTGCCTGTAGCTTAACCTTCAGTAAAAGCTATAAGGATCTTGAGCCTCAGGGCAACAGGTTCTCTTCCTTCAAGGCATAGTCTTATTATTTTACTTGACTGAGTCCTTGCCTAACTTTTTCTCCAGACTCCATTCATCCATCACTTGTAGAGGAGTTCCAGCCTTGTTTATTTAAAGATGGAGGTATTTTTCCAGATTGCTGGTAACAGCTGGGTCTGTTGGTGGTAGGAATGGAGTAGGGATGAGATCTCTTAGAGTTCAAGAAGCAGTTGAACTGTTAAGAAATATTGTGAGGTCATCAAAAGAAGCCCCCGTGAAAAGGGAAAGAGGCTCCATTACAGAACAATGCTTTGTAAAAGTCCTTATTGTGTCACGAGCTTCCATAAGTCATTGTGATCCCAGAGGTTCCAGGAAACATGAAGTTTCCAAATGGTGACAGGTTAAAAACATTCTGAAAACAGAAGAGTAGGCCAACGCATTGTTCCTTTCCATTGTGATCCTTGGTGAGAGGGCATTAGGTGAAGAGGGCATTGCTTCTACTTAAAAACCATGAGCATCTTGGGTACTTTTAAAGGAAGAACAATTGTCAGGTAGGACAAGATAGTAAGGGAGTAACTGAATAATGGTGGGAAGGGATAAATGTGAGAATAAACCTGTTCAGATTGTTGGGCTCAGTTAAATTATTACACTGGAGAAAAAAAAACACATTGATAATGAGAAAAGAGGGGGGATTAATTTGATAGGATTTATAGCATGTAGAGCTCAGCAAATTTCAAATGCTGAAGTTAGCAAATGGGATTTGTGAGTTGACATGGATCAAAATTATTGCATTAAAAATCAATTAAAAGGGAGGCTTCTGAAATAATCAGCCCTGAGTTTCCAAAGTGAGTAATTTTTGGCTTTGAAAGTTGAAGCCCTGTGTGTGAGGTCTCTGTTATTCAGAGGAAAACTTTCATTCTCTAGGCAGAAATAACCTTCTTCAATTTTGGATCAGTGGTTCCAAATTAATTGTTATATTAATTGTTATATTAATAGAAAAATGATCCCTTACAATTCATGTCCTCTAGGGTGTTTGAATGCCTACCCAGCATGCACAAGGCCCTGAGCTCAATCTCTTATCACCATGCAAAACAATTTTTAAAATTCATATCCTCTTATGACTTACCAGTATTAGTTTCTAAGATGTCAGTCTTAAGTTTATGTATACAAGTCATTCCTACTTAGAAGTGTGAGTAGAGGCACTCACCATACAAATCATATGGTGGTAGATAGAGATCAGGAGGCTGTATATGTATGCCCAGCTGGTCTATGCAGGGCAGGTTACATAGTTGTATAGTACAAATGCACAATACAATTTAAACCAGTTATAATGTTATTAAAATAATAACAATAAATGCATTAAGCTGCATTGATTGGACCAATCTTGATTTAGGGGCTTACATCATTAGAGACATAGAGTCACCTGACAACTGGAAAGTGCTCACAGTATATCTAATCAATAAATAATGAGATTCTGACTTAAAGTTTTCATCATATTTCATGAATCTAGCACTTAATTAATACTTACTAAAAATTACTGGATAGGTTTGTTCTTTGTAATGGAATTGAGGTGTTTATGGCTTCTTTGTTTCTCTTTAACTATTGTTCCTTTTCTCCCAAGCACACAATGTTTATCAATTTGTTTAAATGTTCATTATTTACAATTCTCCTTAAAAATGTAGTTAACAATCCAACTAAAAACAAAACCTCTATAAAATCAAAAGAGCGAATAATTTTCTCAGTTTAATTTATATGCTTCAGTTTTGATTTTCTTATAATTTCTTTCTTTAGCTTAAGAGATGGGTGCAGTTTTATTTTTGCAAAGTAGAGCTTGAACGGAATAAAAATAATCCTGATAGTTAGAGCTATTTTAAATATTATTTTTTGTATCACCAAGCTATAAAAACATGGCTAGCTTAAGTGAAAGACATAATGGGGAAATGGGGGCAAAGAGAAAGGATAATAGAAAAGGTTTTATTCTTCTCCTTTGAAGAATTTAAGGTAAAATGTATGTGAATGCATGTAAGACCTAAGGTAAGACCTCATCTGACAAATAGAAGGATGAGTAGTTCCCTCACAGAGAGAGGAGCATGGGGTTTCCTCTGACTGTGTGAGACTAGAGCCTGTGTCACTGCACATCTGAGCACCAGCTGAAGGTAAGCCATTGATTCCTATGCCACTGTAGTGGGAAATCACAGCAGAACTCACAACAGCCTTTACAGGACACTATAGAAAAGGGCACTCAGTCACAGAGATTCATCCAATTAGATTCAGCACTCAAGATAAATTATTTGTTTTATTAGCGGTTTTGTGATTGCTTATAATTTAGCTTGAAAAAAAGTTCATACAGGGCATTTTCATTCTTTGTCTGAGAAAAAATAAGTGATAAAAAAGAAACATACCTTTTTTATTACTTTTTTTATATTGAGAGATGGGCAACGTCATAGATGAACTGTAACAAAACAGGGCTTCTCTTTGACAACTTACTCATATACTCTAACTTGAAATTAAGTAAACGCCACTATTAAATTTAGTCATGAAAATGGGGTATTTGTGAGCTAGGATAAGATGGGAAGAAAGAAAATCCAATGATTATATTAAAATTAAAGATTATACATTTGCTATTTTAAAAGATGCTCCAAACCTTGACCACACTGGTGATGCTCCAGGCAATTATGGCTTGTCAATTTAAAAGCAATCAACAGACTGGAGGGGCAACACATTATGTAATATTAAAACCTGGTGTTACCATTACACTTTTACTCCATGATAAATTTGCAGTGTTCTATTGTTTTTTCTGCCAAATGTTATTAAACATCTACTAAAAAAATTTACATTAAAAAAAAGTGGTCTAGGTAAGTTTGTGGATGGTTAAATTATCACACTTGCTGCGATTTGCGTCTCTTGGCTCAAAAGAATTTCTTGAATTTACTATTTTAAATGCCTCTAATTTTGTCTTCAATTATGGGAGATGGGATAAGTTAATGGAATTTGAGACTGGGAGTTTGCTGTTGAACCTGGCAAATTAAGTTTGTTCATTTGAAACAAAAGCGACAAAAGCTAATGGAAATTGTAAGAGGCAGGAGAATGTAAGTCCTTAGATTCTTGTTTCTAGCCTTAGTGGTTTCAATCTAATTTTCAGAAAGTAAAATTTATAATTAGAGGGAGAGGTCAGTGAGAATGGAGATGGTAAATAATGCCAATAAACATTAGAATGGAGTCATAATTAATTTTCCTCATCTAAATTAGTTTCTCAATTCTTATGGCTTCAGGTAAAAAAAAATTTAATAACTGTCATTTCCAAAACCTTGACTAACCAATAAGCACACATCACTCGTGTCTGTTTCTCATCTTCTTTAAAGGGAACAAAGTGACTTTCAGAAGCCGGGAAATGCATAATTACACAGGCAGGAGTTGGTGGCCTTTGATCATAATTACAGTGCTTTCTCCATCCATCACTTGTTGCTGGAGGACTAGTCCTTGGTGAGCCCTTTAAAGGACCTGGAAACCCTGTCAAGACAAATTTGAGCTTCAAAACAGTTAATCAGAAACTTAGCTTTCTTGTCCTAAAACACATTGAAATCATCACTTTAATCTTACAATCCATTTGCCTTTTAAGTAAAGTGAGACCCAGGGGTCTTTCTCTGAGAAGACCCATCCCATGCAACATATTTTTGGCTTCTTTTGGGGAACTGGGTCCAAGTTTCTTTTACTTAGGCCAAGGTGTACAAAGGAGTAGAGCATCTGAAGCGCTTGATAAAAATGCTGAGTGTGCATTCCTTTTATTTATGCTCAATTTCTGCATCGCAAATCTCAAATGAGTGAGAAACTTCATAGCACAGGAAGGTCTAGAGCTGTTTCTTCAAGTATGACCTGAAAACTACGCAAAAACAAATCATTTTTTGTGTATCATACAATTTCAAGACTCCAGCCAAGCCTACCTATCACAGCCTCCAAACATGGATGGGATGTTACTCTCCATACTTGGAAAAATCAGAAGTAAGCATGTACACCCCACACAAACAACAAGTGAGTTTTGCCGGAAGGAGATGCATTTTAGAGTTGAACTGGTTTATGTTTAGTTCCCAAAGTCCTTGTGAACTGCGGATTGAAGGTCTCAATCTCAACTCACAGGAGCTCTAATCTAGACAGCTTAAGGAATTCATGACAATCCTGTAATGAGGCAACCTTGAAGATGGAACTAATGCCCAGATCTTTGTCAATGTGCTATATGCACTCTGCTGACAATTTTTTCTGTCCCTAGAACACTTAAATGTGCCAGAATCTCAGAAGCAACACAGAGAATTTTAATAGCATTGTGGTAGGAACCCGAAGTAGTGCTTCATAAGACCCTGTAGATAAATTATAAGTCAATATTCCTTTCATTGAAGTGTATCTATTTGTTCTTGTCCTATGCCTTGCTTCACTTAAGAACTGAATTTAGATAATATAAGCAAACTGTACAAACTGCACTCTGTGCAATCAGCAAGATAAACCTAATTGCCAAAGAAATCCAGATCTATTCTCTTCATTGCAAGATTCAAAAACATCCCTTACCCACCACTAGAAATTATATTAGGCATGTATTAATTATTTAGGCAGTCTTCCTAAAAACACATGAAGAGTTTTTAATCTTTGTTTGTAATTCCAACTGTAATTAAAAGTAATGGCTATGTTGTGACTCCCTGGAATTAGCAGTGGCTAGAAGTGTTTATTACCTTAAACATTAAAGGAAAAGAGAGAAGATAGAAATTGGTCCAAAATGTATGCCTGTGGGAAGCACCTCTTACCAGGCCTGTATGCTTAAGTAGGAATCTCAACAAGATGTCAGCCAGAGAAAGTAGAATGCTAAGTTCACTCTCTCCATGCTGAGTGTCTTCCTGCTCTTCCCATTGTTCGACATCAATAAAAGAGCAGAGGGCAGGGGAACTTTCCATGCCATCCTTGAAGCCAGCTGGCCTGCTCAGAGTAAGATGGATGCCTGTGAGTGCAGAGGGCAAATGGCCATGCCCATGCTAGACACACTTCTGCCCTTATGTGAGTTTGATCCCATCTAGAGTGGGCTTCCACTGTAAGTGGTCTGTCATCACACTTCACTTGGGTTTATTTAGAAAGCAAAGTTAATAAAGTTGACCTTTAAGCAAGTAAAACAGAATTCACAGAAAAAAGATTACTAATCCATACAAGAAAGTGTCTTACAATGCGTCAGCAGCATGCACTGCCTTTGAATAGAGGTTGACCGAAAAAGAATACAAAATATTTTATAAATGGATCACACTGTAATGACGGTGACTTTTATTTTTGGACTTCAATTGTCACATTATTTCAAAATGTAATCTTGAATTATTTTTATTTTCTCACAGGTTTATATTTTGAAAAGATATTTTGAAAGAATTGAATGCCTCACAAAATGAATTCAAACAGTAGTTCACAAACTAGATGGTAATGCTAAAGAGAAAATAATGTAAAGGACATGATTTATACCATGAACGTAAACAGTGACTTTCATTCTAGGACGTTGACTTTTACATTCATCGTCTGGCTAAAAACAGCAAATAGGCTCATTGCACATGCATTTTGTTTATTAGAAAATTAACCTAATGACTTATTTGTTGATTTTGCACAATTTATTCATGCTCTGATATCTTTGTTAAAATTGGATCTATAATCAAATGACAGACATTATGACTTTTATCCATCTTTTCTTATTCTGTGTAATTGCCAATATCAACAAACACAAATGTTCTAAGCTCCATAGATGTAAATGCCTTTCTCATTTTCAGAAAAGTTTTCACAAAGACTGAAATAATTAGTATCAATTCAGAACATAACTAAATCTATAATTTGTCAATATTCAAATAGAAAGAAAAAACAGAATGTGAAATCTCGAAAAGATCACAGTACTTTAAAATGTGTATTTAAGCTAGACGGTGGTGGCGCATGCCTTTAATCCCAGCACTGGGGAGGTAGAGGCAAGTGGGTCTTGGTGAGTTTGAGGCCAGCCTGGTCTACAAAGTGAGTTCCAAGACAGTCAGAGCTACAACAGAGAAACCCTGACTTGAAACCCATCCCCCGCAGAAAACCACGTATTTAAAATGACCTTTTTTTTTGTTTACTGGCATTAATATTCATCAATTAGTGATAATTTCATGCTGTTCATTCTACTGATATGAAACAGAAATCCATGAATTACAGTAGCTTGGGGTTAAAAATATCAACCTAACCTGTCCTTCCTTAATACAACAACAAAATGTTTCCTGGTGCTTCTCTCAAAGACAAGTCCGGGGAAAGACAAATTTAAGTATGTAGATGACTATGATCATGGAATGATTAAATCTGGTCTCTCTTAAAATAGGTTTTGTAAATAGAGAACAGGGTTGTCTGTTTATAAAAATCAACTCACACTATTCACCCATTGGACAGCATTGAGAGCAGTGCTGGATTCTTATGTTAACATAGACATTTTTCTTTTTCTAAAAACATTTCTACCGAATTTTTTTTTATACAATATATTTTGGTTTTGTTTCCTCTTCCCCAAAATCCTCTCTTCCCAGTAATATTTCACTTAATCATTTATTCACTAAGGAGAGATAATAGTAATTTTTGGGAAATTATACTATGTGAAAAAGTTAAAATATGCAAGTATTGTAGAGCTAATCAAATGTCAATAATGAATATCATGACTTTTATTTGTTTATTTATTTTCAGACAGGATCTCTCTAGCTGGCCCAGATATTGTAATCCTCCTGCCTCAGCCTACTGAGTATTGGGATTATGGGACATGATCTATCACTCCCATATTCTTACGAGCTTTTGCAGGAATGTGTCTTACAAAATCAGGGTTAATATCCATATTTCTCTTTATGTTAATTGATGGTTATGTTTTCAATATAAATGAGTAGACATTTTATCCTAAAAACCTTGTTTTTAGATCTTCCCAGACCGTGTTAAACCACAGTTTCACAGCTCTGCATGTATTCCTGTGCCTTCTCCCAAGTTGGGAAGGTGACTGGAAACAGGGCACGCTAAGAAAATTTAAAACCGTTTAAAACAGACTTTTTTATTGCTTTGGATTTTTCAGTATGTTGAGAACTTAGGCTCCATCTGTCTACGAGCTAACAGGTCATGAAGGCTCCGTAAAAAGCAATGTCTTTGCTTGTATTTATGAACTTCTCTGATCTAGCACTAGAAATGCCCGCAGATGGTTGTGTGTAGGATGGAAAGGGCTTGCTACTCCAAGCCAGGGATTTGTGAAGCTACTGTGGTTCCCACACAGTCTTCAGGAAAATCCCAAGAGGGAGCATTTTAAGTTGCTGCTGAGTCACAGTTGTGTTCTTAGAAGCGTGGGTCCAAAAGCTGGTGAACGGGATCGGTGACTTTTGAAGTTGGAGAAAGGTCTTAGTAATCTCAATAATCTTGGGCATACTGCTTTGTCATCATTCCTATCCCAGCTCCAGATAAATTTATATTTTACATTATCCAAGAAGACGGATTCTGGGTCCATTTGTTTCTGCTAACACTGTTGCTTGTCCAGAGGGCAAGGGAGGATTCCAGCAACCTGGGAGATCAATAACAATCTCTTTCTGTCTCTGCCTCTGACTCTCTCTCCTTTGAGTATGAAGTCTTTGTTTTCTTTCTGTAACCTCCATTCCATTTATCTTTCTTCTTTTGCTTTTCCCACCAGAAACCTCACAGGAAGAGAGAGTCACAGGAGGGCGAATCACACTGGAGAAAACAGAGCAGTCTTTCACAATCCCAGGCAATGCTATGGTAACCAAGTCCCGCCCAGTGCTATGGACTCAGATTCTAGTGTGAGCCTCCAGCAGGCACAGGTGGCAAGTGTCAGTTTAACCCCTTTCTAACCCTGTTGTTTTCAACACTTAGGATCTCTCTCATTAGTCTTACAAAGTACTAAATTCCAACCTCAAATCTCATGCCATTAAATTAACAACATCACACTGCTTTGTATGGTGTGAATGTCTTCCATAACTTTACACGGAAACACTCTTCAGATTTCATTTGCCCGTTTAAAAATAGTAAACTCTAATTTGAAACAGGCTCTTCCCCCGACACAAGCATACTATTGTGAACTCTCACTAATATTCCCTTCCAGTGCTAGGTAAATATTTTTCTACAAACACAAATAAAATTCAGTTTAATCACAGGTTTTAGAAGTCATATTTGTCAAAAGATGATGTTTGTTTTGAAACAAATCAAGAAGAAAATATTCTTTAGAGCTAATATGACAAGCCACAATCTGTTGCATATAACAATGGCTATCTATTTTTAAGATATAAATCAAATTTTCCAGTGTTTATTTTGACTTGAAGATTGCCCAATAAATTATTATATCCCCGCCCAATGAAATTTCTTTTTCTTGGGTGGGTGGGTACTGAGCATGGCAAGAAATACATTTCAATATTTTAAAAATATTAAAGTGGTGTGACAAGTTTTAAATAATGTTTTGGTTAATTCTCTGAGAATGATCATATTCATCCCCCCTTCAACCTCCATCATCTCTCAGATCCTCCCTCACCTTTTACTCACCCTTCATGTTCTCTCTCTCTCTCTGTCTGTCTCTCTCTCTCCTTATTGAATCTATCACCATATTGATTTTAGTGATGTAACAATTTTTTAAAAATAGATGTCTTCAACCTTTGTCACTTAGTAACTCAAGAAATAAAGTATAAGATAACTGTGGAAGAATGCCTGCAGATTAATTCAAGTCCATACAAAGTTCAAAGCAGTATCACTGTGCTCTAACCAAGGAATGGGTTCTTTTGTACATAGCAGAAACACTCAGAATACACAGGCACACCAGTTCAATTTTTACAGAAGTCATATCATATTTAAACTCACCGCTGGATGTAAGGGTCGGGGCAGTACTGTAGGGTGGCACACCGTGACGTTTCAAAATTCATTTCCTTCAACTCTCTTTGATACCAACAGATGGGCAGCAATTCTATAAAATATACGTATACACCTGAGAATATCTAGGTAAGTAGCCAGGAGGCTGAAAGCAATAGGGTCAAATGCCATCAGACCTAGAAGTTCAGACACTTCCCCCCTTGACACAGATTTGCAAAGAGGCGGGGCGTTTCTTCCTTTCAGCCAATGAGAGTCTTCAAGTGGCTAGAGCATCATAAACAGTTGATTCTTACCAGCTGGGCATCCTCTCTAAAGCAGCTCTTCCTCTGTGCCACAGTTTTAGAACCCTTGACGTAGAGTACCCACACTTGTTGGCAATTTGTAGGCATCGCGGAACTTCTGATCTTGCTTATGATTGGATGTTGGCATGAATAGCATCAGAGGTTAATCTCACAAGCCAGGATTTTTGTCACCAAGCTAATAAATGTCCCCCTTGCTCCAGCTGAATAACATCTCCGGGTATCTGGATCCTGATTTGATATGAGAGCTTCTGTCACTGCTGCTGGGGCTAGAATGTTTTGCGGAGAAGCTTAGGAGAGTTTCTTTTTTTTCCTGTCTCCTTCCCCCCCACCCTCCCCCCTTCAGCCTTCCTTTCAGCCAACCGCCTGTTGTGGTCACAATCTCAAATAGCAAAGACAGGGAAATTCCTTGATTATATTTAACCTAGAACTCACTCTTCATTTCAACTAGAGAGAGAGAGTTATCACGCCTATGTCCTTAGAATTTTTTTTTCTTCCTCAAATAAAATAGCTTGTACTGATTTATTTTATCCATAATAGGATCTTAACATTAAAATAGGAAAGGATACTTTATTTTACAATATTTTCACCTTAGAGAATATTTCAAATTGCCTGTCAATGGGGGGAAAAAATGAAGTTTATTTCAAACTCTCAGTCTGTCTCATTCTCTTGTGTCTCATTTTCGCTGTTTTTGTCCCCTTTGACCTACTTTGCTATGAAAATCTAATGCTGTCCACACATCCAAGAAGTAACATATTATCAAACAAAGTCTCCATGAAGATTAATTTGTTTCCTTTCCGAATGTAGGCTGTAAACTTATCCTAGTTCTGTGGACTTAGAAATTGAATGAAATATGATTCAGAGGCTAAATTAGAGTCCAACAAGGAAATAAAAGCTGCGTGCCCAAGTGTCACTGACACGGCAAACACAATCTCCATTCATGCCCCAATCATAGACACCTGCAAACTTGTGACATCAGAAAATGTCAAAGTTGTGAGACAACCTAAAGTGAAGTATGACATTTTCCGGTAAGAAATTCTGGTTCAAAATGTGTTCACAAAGATGTTTTATTTGTTGCTCCAGCGAGGGGGAAGCTATTTAAAACTTGACATTCTCTTCCTTTACTCAGATTGAGAGTGTCTAACATCTGTGAATTGTGAAGCTCACATACATGCTGGCCCGAGCCCCAGCCAAATCAGACAGCTTGCTCTAAAAAATGTGAAACTTGAAGCAAAGATCATTTCACTAATTAATTATAGATTTGTTCATTGGAAATGAAGTATTTGGCTTTTTTCCTCTTAGCAAATACAGATGACCTAATTACAAATTTCTTCTATTGAGAATATGAAATTTCCTGCAGCCAGGGCTGTGCAGGAGCTCCATTCATTGCACAGGGCCTTTCCGTTCCTAGTTCTAAGATGAGTCTTTGGAGGCAGAGGCAGGATAACCTCCTGTTCAAAGACAGCCCAAGCTGTCCTCAAAATACAAGAATGGGGGATAAAGTTCAGTTTCAAATCATTTGTGTAGGGAAAACAAAACCTTGGGTTCAGACATCAGTCCCAAAAAGTAAGGAAGAGTGAGACTAGAGTAAGAAGAGCATGACCCTCGAGTGTAGAGTGTCTTAAATTTTTAATAAACCTATAAGTCACTTGGAATTATTGTCCATGCAGAATCTGGTTCTTTAATTCCAGGGTGGTGTTTGAGATTACATTGCTAACCCTGGAGTGCTTATGCCAGGGTGGCTGGCCCTAGGACCAGAGTCTGAAGTAGTAAGATCCTTACACATTGCTGGTCTGGTATTTAAAATTAAGTGCTCACTGAAAAGAAGAAAGGACTTGTTAAAATATTTTATGTTTCTATTCAAAGTCATAGACTTCCACATAATCAATTTTCAAGCACTCTTAATGTATTTTTTTTCATTTTACATGGTTTATAGCTTAATTTAAAAGGTTTATGTTTAAAATAATTTAAAGTATATGCCATTACGTCAATGGTTGTTATTAAAAAATACTAAATTTGTTTGGGTAAAGAAGACAGATTATTAGGTGGCAACAGATTCTATAGAAATAATTATGAAGGATATTGGTTTCTACTGCTTAACAGAAATAAACAGAGTTAACTTGATTTGGAGGAAAAAAGCAAATTCCCCATAATTTGCCAACACATCCACAGCATACAAGCACCCAGGACTTCAGGAAACTAGTAACACATATCCTGCAATCACCATACCTGCTTTAGCTCTGTACTGCCTCGCTCCCCTACACACTCAAGCCACTACGCAAATATGTATACGATTTCTTTGAGATACAAGTTAGAAAATTCTCTGAGAGTTTGGAGTCTTTTAGTCCTAAAGAGTAATAGAATAACTTACATGGACATCTAGGAGAAGATAATGGCCTTTCTGACATACTTCTGGAAAGATGTTTGTGAATATTCGTGATTTGTATGAAGTGGGAATCGAGAGCTCGAGGAATACCGCAAGGTTCAGAATGTGGCGCTCTGGATACAGTGCCACAGCAAGAAATATGTCTTGCTTCTCAGATTCTAGAAGCCAGGAATGTATCTGGCCTGACTCAGGTGTTCGGCACACTCTTAAGTCTGATGTTTATCTCAAACTGCTATTGTTTGTGTGCTTTCTGCTCTAGGCTGCAAACTTTTGTAGTTATTCTCCTGCTTTTGATAACGTCTTGATTTCCACTAGAGGTATTCTCAAACCGCTTTTGTATATAACCTTCAAAAACCAAATGGACTCCTTTGTCTTTTCAGATAAAAGGAACTGACTATATCTCTCCTGTCCTAAATCATTACACCCAACTGCTATGGTGTCTGTATAAAATGTCCCTCACAGGCTCATGTGTTCAAACACTCATTTTGAGATATTTGAACTTTTGGGGCTTAGTAGAAAGAAATTATTTTCTGGGTAACCTAGCTCTGTTGCCTTCCAGACCTCTGCACCCTGATTCACCTAGATGTTAACAAGCTGCCCCATGCTCCTGCTACCACAGGTCAGCCTATTCTTACTACCATACCTTTGTGCCTTAATTGTCTCATAAGACTCAGAATGGAGCACTGCCACTCAAGGAAAGCACAATTAGTGCAAGATGGTAGAAAACAAATGC
This sequence comes from Cricetomys ansorgei, assembly GCA_026225945.1. Classification (NCBI taxonomy): domain Eukaryota; kingdom Metazoa; phylum Chordata; class Mammalia; order Rodentia; family Nesomyidae; genus Cricetomys; species Cricetomys ansorgei. Next base: position 55,683,803 of record JAMJFZ010000242.1, read on the forward strand.
TACGGTGAGCAGCTTTGAGCAGATGACTTTGTGCGTTCCCCCAGCCATGGTAGTCTGTGACTGTGGCCACTGTTTATCTGAGAAGATGCATTTAAGGTGACTGGAACTTAGGCCCTATCATGTTGAGCTCATTATGGCTTATACTGTTTCAGACTATGGGAACCTCGAAAGAACCTTCTAGTTACAAGGTGGTAAATTTACCAAACATAACCTACATTGAAGGGATGGTCAAGTTAACATTTCTTCAGCACCTAGCCACAGTTCAATCACAGCCTCTATTCATTGAGGGAGAAACCAAGATGAGTCTTGGGGAGAGGGTCTTACTAACCCTCCTACTCTGTGCTCCCCTTTTCTTGTAATTGTTACAGTCTGACATCTAGGTAAAGGTAGAACCAGAATTCAGGTGCTGATAGTGATGAAGTGTTAATTCATTGAAAAAGCATACGCATCGCAGACTTAGCTCTGGTCTTTTGATTTGACCTGGAGCTTCTTGCAGATCCTGTAATCCATCAAATGGAAATATTTATAGCTAAACTAGTTACTAGAGTCTGTTCAGAAGGAAGAAAAGACTTCAGGGGTTGTCCCAATGAAAGGGAAGTTTCGATTCAGAGGGCAAGCAAAGAAACACAGAAGCCAATTAGGCAGGGAAGAGGTTGGCAGTTTCCCTAACAGACAAACCTGATACCCCACAAGTCACACCCAGTGTCCAAAAGCAATGTGGGTGGGCTTCTCTTCCAGACATACCCCAACAGCTGTGTGGAGGCTGCTCCTCACTCCCACCCCCTCCTTCGCTCAAAGTCCACATGAGTGGGAGATAAATAAGGAAACACAGGAAGTCCTTATTTGGTACTGCCCAGATTTGTTTTTCCGGAAGCATCTGTTAGACACAAGACAAGATGTGTCTTTCTTCTACATGCTTCAGTATATGTTTCCTAAATGAAGAAATCTCTTACATAATCATGGTTCAACCATAGTAACCACGAAATGCACATCCATAAAATATCTCCTTCTGTATTCATTTAAAATGGGCTGCTGTGCCAATTACGTCTGTATAGTGACAGAAAATCCTGAGCCATGCATTGTCCTGTTTAGCCTTTTCTTACTGGCCACAGTTCTTTCCGCTGCTCCATGACACGGTTAATTTGCTTCACAACAGGCCAGTTGCTTAGTTTAGATTTTGGTGGATATTTTCTCCTGAGTAGATTCAGTTACTCACTTTTGGCAGAAACGTCACGACAGTGAGGCTTGATACACTAAAACAGGAATTGTGTGGCTTCTAAAATACCACCAGTGGACTTTCCCTAATTTAAAATTCTGAAAAGTAGATCATCTTGAAACTTTCACAGTGTCTTCCAAAACTTTAGGAAATCCCTGTATAGTTTGTTTACAGCATCGTATGAGATATGTACTTGTGAAGTATTTGAATGCTAGTAATTTTTTCTTCATTGTCCCTTTCTACTCTATTTCCATTTCATCACCACATGGTCATGTGATGGGGCCGGGGAGGGATTTTTAAGAGTCGACCAAAGGCAATTTGAAGAGGGTACATTTTAAGTTGTGGTTGAAAAGACCTATTCAAGTGGTTTTCGGTTTTTCTTGTGAATAGTTAACACTACCGTGGTTTATTCTGGTGCATGTATAGCTCCTGAGCATATTCCTCCTGCTTACGTGTTGGCTTCTAGAATGTGGAGTCCCTGAAGACTCAGGCTGGAGGCAACCACAGGATCACTTTAGAAACTAGCAGGGAAATATCTGCAGGATATATATATATATATATATATATATATATATATATATAGATATAGATATAGATATATAGATATAGATATATAGATATAGATATCCAATATCCAATATATATATCCAATATCTATATTGTATATATTTACATGTATTGGATATTTATATATATTCAGCACACATATAATATATATTCAGTATATACTATACATGATCTGGTTGTTTTGAGAAGAATGTGTGAAATAGAGATTATCTTACATTTGATGGACATAGTCACCCAGTGAAGAGCCACAAACAGTAAGGATGTCTGTCAAATTTCAAGTTGAAGGAAAGCTTGGGGAAGGTTCTTTTCAACTCTGGGAGTCCAAGATTCTGCGGCCATTAACTTCTTAAAAGCTGTTTAGATGTTTGATCTACCCACGTATCAAGCTATATAAAGTCATTTTGTTATAAAATTGAGCTTATAAAATGCTTACAGACTACGAAATGCATTTGTGGTGTTATCAGAATCTGGGGGGGGAGGGGTGAGCTGGAAGTGGTTGTTTTAACAGATATTGGGTTTCAGTTTTGCAAGATGAAAAACTTGTAGAGATCAGTTACATGACAGCATCATGGCTATATTTGGCTCTACTGAACTGTACATGTAAGAATGATTAAGGCTGTAAACAGTATGTATAATTTGGTATAGTGAATTTGAAAAATTAAACATATGTAGGTAAAAGATAAAACCAATAATCAACATAAACATCAAAGATAAGAAAAATAAAAGAAAATCAGAGAGCATTTCCTCAGAAATATGCAACATGGATGCCTATATGTGTTTTAATCTTCTAAGTAGGATTTTTATAAAATTTTCTATCAAAGTAATAGATTAGACTTTTTTATGCATAACATACTCTAGGCTTTAAAAATCTGATTGGGGGCTAAGGGCATCTCTCAGTCGGGGGAGTAAAGTGATTTGCAATTATGCAGATCTAAGTTTGCTCATTAGAACCCTGAAGAGTTGAGCATGAAGGGGCACATTTGTAACCCCAAAACTAGGAAGCTGGAGACAACGAGATGATCTCTGGGGCCCCCAAAGGCTATCAGCCAGCCTGGTCTACTGGGTGAACTCTAGGCTAGAGATCCAGTCTAAAAAAAAAAAAAAGAGGAGTGATACCTGAGAAGGTCTTCTGGCCTCCACACACATGCACACACACACATACACAACTACTCACAAAACCCCATTGAAATTACTTTTAAAGTGATCATTCCTACTGTGTAATGAGCTTAAACTTCTAGTTTCTGAGTTTAACACATTAGTTGTTGTGTTCACTGTAGGTCAATGACTATGAATGATGTTACGATGTGACCTGAATATCTAGTGGGATTCTGGTGTGATTTCTTCAGAAAGAGCTTTCAGTATTTAACAGCTAATCAGCATAAATACTTCTCGAGAATCTCCTTTATGTATACATTAGTGTGCTAGAAGCTGCAGACAGTAGCCAGATCAATAAGAACCAAACTCTGTGCTCAAGTGGCTCCCAGAGGACGTGAGAATGACTTTCCTTCCCTTTTTGTAACCTAATCTTTGTAGACAAAAAAATAGAATGTAATACCTTAGTATGTTGGTGTCCACTATGATCCATTTAAATGCAGGTAAACTATCCAAATTCTATATTGTTCCTTTTCTTGCCACTGTATTGTGTTACATCTCCCCCACAAAATTTTATCCTAATAAATGTTTGTGAAAGTTTAAAAACATAAGTGAAAAGGGTTGAAGAGATGTTCCCAGCACCCACATGGCAGCTCACAACTGTTACTACAATTTGGTGGTGGGGAAATCCAACACACTCATACAGACATACTTGCAGGTAAAACACTAATTCACATAAAATAAAAATTAAAAAAAATCATTAAAAATAATAAATCAAATAAACAGGAATGGATATGGCACAGCCCCCTGAATTACTGTTGCCTGCAGGGACTTAAGTCTGGGGCAATGGTACCTGATTAGTACTGATGAGGAAAGATGTTTGCTAGAATCCATGAAGCTCAGGTATTGATAGGAAAGAAGACATTGCAGCATTCTTAATTGTCATTCTGAGTCCCACTGTGGCACTTCCTTTCTCCAGATAGACAGTTGTTTGTAGCTTCAGCATTTAACCTGGGGAAATCACAAAGGACATGATTTCTGCCCAGAAGAAAAGTAGGTATAAGCTAAGATCTGCATATTCCAAAATCTAAGGTAATATTACGTTTCTTTGGTATATGGAGTCCTAAAACATAATACCTATAAAGCACAACTATCAAAAGGATAAGAAACATTTATGAATTCCTATTTTTGATAATTAACTATCCTCAAAGGATAATCTAAGGGACATTACCTCATTTCAGCCTTCCAACTTTTCAATGAAGTTGAGACCAAGACAAAGTGGGCTCAGAGACTCTCTTTCCCATGAGAAAAATCAAGAACTGGTGTAGGAATCGATCTCAAAATCATATCTTTTAGTAACCATCTGTAATCCTGGTCTATGACAGATACAGACTTGGGATCACCCACTCAGGAAAACAACGTTAATTAGATGCCTATGGTATTCTTGGTACAGGCCTTTGGCAAAATAAAGATAAAGAAATGCAATGCCTTTTACTAAATAGTTTATCTTCATTGCCAATTTGTGTAAATGCTAAAAAGCCCTGGTGATCTTTTCTTTATTTGAAGTGGGAAGCAACAGCTGGGGAGTGTGCAGAGGTATTCTGCTCTCTCAGGTGGTGATGGAGCCAGAATCTGCCCTCAGGTGTACCTGAACTCAGCCACTTCCCTGACATCACCGCCATACTACCACTATCCTGGCAAGGTCCAGAATGCTTCCACATACATTTTACATCTTAGAGTCTTAATAAATGAATCTAGCACATGACCCGCAGCTTCTTTTTCTGATCCAGGAAGCCTACAATACCCTAAGCCCCACAAATACCAGCCTCCAAATGAAGGCATGAGCTCATAGTAAGCACCCACATTTGGGCAGAGAATCAAGAATGTCAACTCTTCTTATTTTGAAATTGAGCTGTGCACACTGTTTAAATATGTGGAGGTGGGTGAACTGATAAAATGCTTCTGTGGGATGGAAATGACTCCTAGGGCACCCTTACAGGGATATCCCATGCAATGACCCCTGGCTGGTCTTGATTATGCCAATACCTCTCCACTAAGATTCTTCCCTTTCTTTCTTTCTTTCTCTCTTTCTTTCTTTCTTTCTTTCTTTCTTTCTTTCTTTCTTTCTTTCTTTCTTTCTTTCTTTCTTCTTTCTTTCTTTCTTTCTTCTTTCTATCTTTCTTCCTTCATTTCTTTCTTTCTCTTTCTTTCCTTCTTTACTTTCTTTCTTTCTCACTCTCTCACTCTCTCTCTCTCTCCCTCTCTCTCTCTCTCTTGCTTTCTTGCTTTCTTCCTTTCTTGCTTTCTTGCTTTCTTTCTTCTTTCCAAAACTTTATTAAAGGAAAACAAAACAAAACAAAACAGTGGTGGTATATCTCTAGAACATAAAGAACATGATTCTTCTCTTTAAAATGTGACATTTGATTTCCAAACACAGGCTACTGTATACTGTTACCATCACACTAAGCAGATGGGACCTGAAATCCTGATGTGCTCATTTTCCAACTTTCCCCAGTCTGTGGTCTGTCTTTGGACCAGTGACAATTGCCTAACAACTACTATGACTTCAATGGTTTTTGTCTGTAGCTCTCTGGGATTTTCTATATACAGCAACCACAGAATCTGAGCAGCTTCATTAAGAACTGCATCACATGTCAAAGTCAAGAATATGTTTGTCTAAAGCAAAAGTTCCCTTTTGTTCAATTTGCTTTAGCAATTGCATCCTGTGTTAGACTCTCCTGGAGTCAAATGTGAATTGTCTTAAGCATTACTAGATAATCATCATGACACTGAATCTGAAGGAACTTAACCAGAGCCATCACACCAACCTTAAAATCTGAATTATTTACGTCCATTTGGATCAGTGGCTCTGCATTTTTAGCTGCATTGTCAGTATTTCTCCTATTATCAGGTACTACTACTATTTTGCAGTATTCTTTCCATATTCAAGTCTAACAGCTAAAACAAGAAGCCAGTCGATTGCTACTTGCCTATACTGAATCTTGAAAGGACAGTTAACATCCCTGAGATACTTTTAGAAGAACTTGGGCCAGTCACTGCTGTGGATATTTCTCGTTACCTCTGTCTTCAGTCTTATAGTATCCAATTTTCTGGTTTTCAACAGAAACAATAAAGTTTTGAAATTCTGTTTAATCTTTATAGTTGAAGCCATGAGGTTTTAGTAGTTCAAGGCTATGAGCTTTTGTCCAAACATGGTCCCTACTAATCATGCTGGCTGTCCTGCTCCCCACATAGTGAATTCTAGGCCACCCAGGGCTACATAGTAAGACTCTGTATCTCAAAAAATGTAGGATGTAGAATATTTACATTTTGGTTGAAGAGGTGGACTAGTTGCCATATGCTTCCCTGACACTGACCTGGGAAAGTATCTATTAGAGAGGTAAACTCTCATAAGTGCTAACTTCAGGTTTTTGCTAGATATAGATAAAGCAGTAGAGGTGTTTGGTTATTACTAAGCTGTAGTGACACTAGAGAGAGAGAGAGGAACTGAGAAACTGAGGATTTCTAACATACAATTAAAAGTTGAGTATAAGAGACAAATGGTCTCGTCATCACTTATGAAGAGTCAAGAGCCTCTTCACAAAAACAAACAAAACAAATCAGCAGGCTAAGAACCTAGTGGTTAAAGTCACAGCGCATAAGAAACATTTGAGCTCAGTGCAGATCAGCTGGAAGCACCTGTTACCCTGAAATAAAGGAAGGGACCTTGAAAGGATTCCAATGATAGTTGTCTGTTCAGACACTCCTAAGCTCTCAGAGACTGTTAGAGGTGATCTGCCTTTCCCCAGTAGAAGCTAAGACTTCTCATGCTGGAGGATGCTGTAGAAGTATGTCTACATAAAGCAATGAATACCCCATCCCATAAGTGCCTTCATTTCCTCTTTTGGGTCCAGCCTCCTACCTAAGGTTAAATTCCAACAGAACAAGAAGAAAGATATTCTAGTCATAATAAAGGGAAATATAGCAACCAAAGGAGTTGTCAGAATTTAGTAGCATGTACCAGCTGAAGACAAGGAAATCCTCAAGGTTACGTATTGAGAGTACTTTTACTGAAGAGGCTGAAACATAAGGCACAAAACAGCTCACTTTCGTGCATTTTCTCATGGGCTTCAATACCCTGTTAAGGACTACCATGGACAGGCAGGTTTATGTTCAGTAGATTGCTTTTGGAAGTCTAAAGGAAATGATAACCAATGTTGAGTACAGATGTATTGCATGAGTTTCCCTAGAAGATAGAAAAAAAAAGAGAGAGAGAATAAAGAAACGAGGGAAACTGAACTCACTCAAATGGGACTCTGAAGCCAAGAGATCCAACAAGATTAAGGGGAATGTCAGAAGGGTGGACCAGCAAAACTATCAAGAATGTGGAGGGTAGGGGAGCAACATCACAAAGACTTTCAATGTTACCTCTTCTCTGTAACTCAGGCCTAACAATAGGAGACAAGATTAAGGTTGGGCTCAGAGACATGCACAGGTATCTTTCTTAGAATATCTTTTAATACATTTATGGCTCCATAGTCAATGTCTTGAAATATTTAAAACAATGTCCCTAAATAAGGTGCTTCACATTTTTATTGGAACTGAACCATGCAAATTATGTAGTTATTCATTCTTGTAGCAAAGACTTGAGAGACCACATTGAGTGCAGAGGGTCTGAGGTGATGATCAAATTTTGTTGGAGATGAAGAACATATGATTTCACAACAAACAGAATGTTGATTATTGTCTAACTTGAAGTGAGTTCGCTGTATCTTGAGACCCACCCAATGGTCATTTTTCCAGTTTCTGTGTATTCAATTGCAGTAATAAAATTAGCAGTGTGATACTCATATGAGGATTTTAGTTTGCAGAGTAAGCACTTTAAGACTAGAAAAGACCACACAAAAACCTCTTTATTTGTCCGATCCACATTCATTCAGTATTGAAACTGGAAAACAATGTCATATTCTAAGGATGGTAGATATTAGTTCCTGTATTATAATGGCTGAAGAAGGAAGACTAGGTTCACAGAGAGTACTCTCATCACACATCTGATGAATGTCTCAATATGAAGAATTCAGATGGAGCTCAGAGACTGAATATAGAATTTTACAATCTCAATTCAATAATAACCTGATTACAACTTCTATGAAGAGGTTTTTTGTTTTGTTTTGTTTTGTTTTCTTTGCCAGAGAAGACTGACAAGTTTCAGGTTCATGGAGACATTGACTTGAGGAATGCATTCTTGTTTAATCTGATAATAGAGGAGGATCAGAATAATTCACATTCATGTGGCATGTGAAACAAAATGTATTTATAGTTTTATCTCAGGGTTATATTAACTTATCTGTTCCTTGTTGTATTGTACACTGAAAATATCTGGGTTGCTTATTCAAAACACAGGACACCACACTGCATGTACTTATATTACTTTACATCGAAAACATCCTGATCAGGCAAGACAATAGTGACTTTTATGCATGAATTCTTGATATAACTGATATAGGTACACATCCTTCAAGGGTAAAGGATGAGTTCTAGGAAGACTCAAAACTCAGAACTTGAACAAAATCTCTAAGAATTTGTGAGTGTGGCAGAATATGTCTTCTGAAAGAAGAGGAAAAAAGGCGATCATATCCTGCATTGTTTACCACCATTTAGAAAACAGAGTTTCCTTAATAGAGCATCAGTTCTGAGCTCTGCAGGCAAAGTGGTTATTTATAGAGTTCTGGATTAAATTCTGGGTGACAATAGATTCAGGAGCATAGTGGCAAAAGATGTAGCGTGGAGCTAAAGGAAAACCTACTGGGAAAATCATGATGTAAACCTTGATACATTAGAGTAAACCGAAGCCATATAGACCAGAAAAAATAGTCTTTTGGTTAAACAATTGATGGTAACACTGGAAAGTTATTCGTGAAGCAGTAAGGAAGCCTATGTGTGGAACTGCACATCACCAGTAGCTATTTTAGTTCTTACACAGAATAATGATGTTGCAGTGTCAGTCAACCCAGATCAACTGAGCCTAGGAGGACCAGGGCTTGGTCAACTGTGTGGGTGGTTACCCATGCATTACCTACAACCTATTACCTACTCAACTTTATCAGGAATTCTCTCCCACTATTCACTTGAGTCAAAATGAAGTGGATGGACAAAGCTTGTCTATACCCTTCCACATAAGATGATTGCCTACATATGCAACAAAGAGTTTGGCCGCTTATGGACTTAATTTTATCTTTTAATAGTTATCTATTTGTCAGTAATGGGGATTGAACTTGTAGTCTTGTGTATGCTCTGCAAGTGTACTACCATGATTTATTACCCTGAGAGTTTGGAGTGATTATTCGCTATAGTGAGCAAGAATGCAACCAGGGGGATCCATAAGGGAATTATCTTGGAATTTAAGCTTGTATTAACTTATTAAGGGGAGATGTTCAAAAGGATGGGTATTTTCTGTATGCTTAGTTCTACACAAAGTGAGGCTGTTTTGTGACTGGGGATCATAACTGATTTATAAGACAGGATAGGAATCAAATCTCAAATTATGGGCTGAGGATGTATTTCAGCTTGGAACATGCTTACCTAACATGCACAAAGCCCTGAGTTTGATCTCCTGTATCCTATAAACCAGGGGCAGTGATGCATGCAGCATGCCCATCATCCCAGCACTTGGGAAATAGAGACAAGAGGACCAGAAGCTCAAGGTCAACTTCAGCTGCACAGTCAGTTTGAGACTAGATTGGGATGTAGGAGACCCTGACTTAAAAAAGGAAACAAGGAAGCAAACAAAATTTTTTTTTATTTACCTTAGTTGAGATGGGAGGTTGTAGTAGCATTTGTCTGTTGACTATTCATAGATAGGTATAAACTGACTTTATTTCATTTTTATCCATCTCAAGACTGGAGGGCCTTGACTGATCCTGATTGTTATATTGTATTTAAGTCTACTAGGATGACAGGGGGCCTGTCTGTGAGTCCCTGGCCAGTTCCTACAACACTGGGCTCAGCTGCTGGCACAGAACATCACAACTATCAGGAACAATTTGTTCTTGTTCTGAAGGTCAGACTTGGCTATACATGGGCTGTTTAGTGTGTGGATGAGGGCTTAAAATGCCTGCCTGCAGCTTCCAGAAACATTTTGAGGTGGATTTGGAAGATATAGAAGCAAACAATTTCTTCTCGAAACTGTGAATAGTGAACCCAGTCACCCACTTTGTGAGAAAGACAAAAATCCTCAAAAGTAACAAAATCAACAGAGTTCTGACAGTGCAATAGCCTAGATACATTGTCAATGTCCAGGAGTGAAAGGGAGGGAGGGTTTGGAGGCGATACAGTCCAGTTTTGAAACAGGGTATATGAACACAGGAATCCAATGTGAAGATGTCACGTGCTCATTCAGAACCCAGGAAGCAACACTGACAAAGTAAACACATAACAATTATGTCAGCATGACATTTTCAGAACCAGGAGAGAGAGACAGAAATGATATAAAATGAAAGGAAGAGAGGAAATAATATGAGAAATTCAAAATAAATAGCCAGGAAAGCTTTTTTTTTTAAAAAAAAAATAACAGTTTTATTTTCTCATTTCTGTTTTATGTATATTAGTGTTTGGTCAGTGTACCACATGCATGCCTGCTACCCAGAAAGCCCAGATGAGGATATCAGCTCCCCCGAACTATAGTTAGAGACAATTGTGAGCTGCCAGGTAGATGTTGGGAACTGAACCTGGGTCCTCTGGAAGTGTAGCCAATGCTTTTAACCACCTTCCCACCTCTCCAGCCCTCGGAGAAAGCCTTTTTGAAGAGGTGATCTAAGAATGAGGAGAGACTCATCTGACACAGCATGTGAGGAGAAGGGAGTCAGGCAGGGCAGGGCCGGGTCAATGGGTTGAAGCTGAGAGTTCACATGGGCCAAGGTGACTGAAGGGAGATGACACAAGAGGAGAGATTTCTTCAGAAGACCAAGATCTTAATGGAAGGTTAATGGAAAAAAATTTTAAAATGCTTTCATCAGATACATGATCCAGTTAATGTATTTTTTAAAAAATATTCTGGCTCACCTATAAGTCAGAAAGAGGGTAGGAGGATCAGTTAGGAAGCTCCTCTGATAGCATTTAGGTAACAATCCAAATCACACAGGACCTTACCTGCCTTGTGAATGGGTTGCATTGTCTGTCCCTGTGTAGGTAGCAGCTGAGGAGGTGGATGACACATGCTTTCTCTCACATCTGGCATTCCAGTGTCTGACACTGTGTGACCTACTCATTTCCCAAAGTATATGAGGCTTAGATGTTTCTAGTTCAGCCAGATCAGTACTGGAGCAACGTTACTAGACTATGCCTGTGATGACGCTCCCAATACCTGCCCCATATCACATCTTTTGAAAACCATGTTCTATTAACTGCCTCTTGATCCCAACCTGACACTAAAGTAAAGCGAGAGATCAAAGCAAGCAAGGGATATTAGATTTGTACATTCACATGTAACCTATACATTGGGGTAACCTATAAATACACTGGATGAAAGCAAAAAAAAAAAAAAAAAAAAAAAAAAGAGTACGTCCTCACTTACCTTTGACCGGTAGAGTTGCCCATGTGAACAGAGCAATGTATGCCAAAGGTCCACAGAGTCCTCAAGAACATTTGTGACCATCACATTATCACCTTGAAAGCCATCCGTGGTGGTAATGACACACTATATAGTGACTTTTCTTGGGGAGATGTGAACAAACATCTATTTACCCCAGATAGGGCACCTACGATAGGCCAAAGAAATGATGTCCACTAAGTCTGGCATAGTGAACCAACGAGTTTATTGCTGTTACCTAAAGGAGTCTGAGAAAAGGCAACTGAGGTCAGAAAAAGCCACTGAGCTTGGGTTGCCACTCAAGGAAGCATGAGGGGCGCTCCCTGCACAGTGTGTAGGCAGCATGTAGGCAGCTTGGTCAATCAGTCTCTTCCCACCAGCAGCTGTTGCTGTCTATATTACTGTGGGGAGAGGCCCTGTGAATCTTCTAAGTTTCAGGAGCTTCACAAACCTTTTAAGTTTCAGTTATTTGCTCAGAACTTGCTTAGTTTCACCTACTTTCTAAGCCTCTCGGAGGCCCCTCTTTCCCTGGCAGGAAGGGAAGAAGGGGCTTTCAATTTGGAAGAAATAGCTTCACAAAACATACACACCCTATGGGTGACATTATAATTTGATTTTCCTTGTGCTTTATTCAACTGTCAAGATATTAAATATTATTATTTCCTAAAATAGAAAAGGAAAGGCATTAATTTTGTACACTTGTGTCACAATTTGCTCCATGCTACGTGAAAGTTATTTGCCGCTTATGTATGGAAAGATATTTAAAAAGAAATTTAGAGCAATAATGAGAGTAACAATGTGACTTCTCATGTAAAGATAGCATTTTTTTATGAGATTTTCTCTCAGTTGGTATGAAACCAGAAAATATAATAACTCAGTGGTATAAACCAGCCTAGCAGTATCTCAACTAGATAATAAAACGGAGCAAAAGAAAAAGAAGTAGTTACCTGAAACCACCATGTTTGTTCCCTGAACTGTAACCCTGTACACAAATGCATCAGATGTATACTTCCTGGGCTAAGGGTATAGCTCAGATGGAGAGCTCTTTCCTACCAGCAAATATGAAGAAATGTGTGAAAAAGTTTCTACTGATGCTCTAAGTCTCAGAAGGGAGACTGCTCTACAGACCAAGCAGCAGGAAATCTGTGATTTTAAAGAATGCACTGAATATTTTACAAAGACATTTTAATATAGGCTTAAATATAAGGGCTAGGAGAAAAAGAAGCACTCAGAAGGAAGTCATAGATATGGACTCATCCAGTGGGAGCTGGCCCTTCTGATTTTAGTATAAATGAGCTGCAACTGAATTTCTACATAAAGATATTCTAATGTCTTTAAGGAAATTTTTGAAAGGTTAATAAAAGCTTGGAGTTTGGCTAATAAATTATAACACTTTTGTTAGAGCAGAGCTTAAAGTCTTAAAAAATAACACAAAACTACTTCAGGGCCAATAATTTATGCCAATAACCGATAATGTATTTAAACCACTGTTGTGTTCAATTTGTTTGGAAATGAGGAAAAATATGGACCAAATCAAATTCACCAAACAACTCAAGCCATAAATTTACACAAATTTTATGTCAGCATGCTTGATGAAATTTGGATTCATCATGGTCTGATCTGGTCATGTCCTTGTCCTGCTCTGTTTTTGACTGAAACAGGGCTCAGAAACTCCATATTATTATATGCTCGGGATCTCACACAGACAAATCCTTTCTGTAACTCCAATGGCAGGTGGCCTTGGAGTTGGAGGGTGGTGTGTTGAAGTCTCTGTCCAACACCCCAGCTCCTCCCAAACATCTTCACTCAGTTTGACGTCATTCTACCAAATCCAGCCTCAAGATTTCCGAGGGGCTCCCAAAAGTACTCATGCCATCCACACATAAGGCACATATATATAAGCCCCCACAAATAAACACAAAATTTTAAACTGTCATAATCAGTAACTAATATTTGATTTCCTCCATTTCCTCCTGGTTTCATTCAACAAGTCAAGTGATTGCAATTAACATTGTAACCTAAGAATTTTGTGTATTGAACAAATCGAGATCTTGTTTCTAAGTGCCACCTTGTTCCAAATATATTGTCTTTTCTTTGAAGTCATGAAGTTCTGTGTACATTTGTGAGCCTCTATTTGAATGAACTATTTGAATGACCAAATAGTTCATGGTTTTGTGAGACTATCTGTGTTATCAAAATTATTTTATGCTCTTCCTAGGAACCATATAATCCGGGGCGGAAAGCATTACTGAAGTAGCTGTCGGCTATCCTGTGGCATTGCCTTCTGGATTTGGTCAAAAGCCATATGAATTATTATATGTGAAAGCATGTGTGTATGTTATATTCATAGACATGTCACTGTACTTTTGAACTTCATGGTAGAAAATATCTCTGTATTCTAGCAACATATTATCACTTTTAACTATTTCATACCTATTTCTTGAAAGACTTTCTTAGCCATTTTATAGTTTGTACCAAAAAAGACTTTCAGCTTACTAGATATGTAAAGATTTAGGCAGAGAAGAAATGTGAAGAAATATTATGATAAACAGACAATGATCAGAGCAATAGAGCTAACAAGGAATAGAATCTCTGTTCCAAACATTGTGACTATTAGTTCTAATTCTTCAATACACCTTGACATTTGGGCCTTAGTTTAATTCATTATTTCATAGATGAGAGATAGAAACTCAGAGAGGTGAAACATCTTATCCCAGGACAGCAGGGGGAAGCAGAAATCTCAGTTTTCAGCCCCTGATCTATCTGACCTCGCCCAGCACTTCTCCAAAATAGTAAAACTGTTTTCCTTCACTAGTGATTCCTTTTTGGAGGAAAATAGGCTTGTTTCCTTCCAATACTCCATTAACCTATACATCCAGTTGGCAGCCTTTTGAGATGAACTATCAAGGGATGCTGCGCTGGAGTACTAACTCTGGGGTCTGATCTTTGCAAACAAAATAACTTTTATTTACGTTATTTTTCATGGGCAGTATGAAGAAAACCACTTCTTTTCAAGAAATGCATGCATGTCAACTTTGCGGGCTGGTGTGGATAGGTTCCTTTTAGGGACAAAGTGAGTCTAATATATTAAAGAGAGAAATAAGTATATGAAGTGTGATAAATCAAAAAAGAAAACCTATGACTCAAGAATTGTGATATTTTTGTGTCCCTGACAGCCTCAACAGCAATGAAATTCCAAGAGAGCCATGCACCTGTTGCATGTGTGTGGAGTCCGGTGGCTTCTGTGGAAGGAAAGTGGGACTCAAGTGAGTTCCTTGTTTCTCATCTCTCTTGACAAAGTAGAGCACATGCTGAAAGGAAGAAACCCTGTGCTCCCCATAATCATCTAAATAATTATGATTATGGAAGCTAATAGAATACAAAGTAGAAGGGAGATGAGATGCAGGAGTTTAAGGAGGATGACAGAGGGGAGGAGGAGGAGGAAGATGAGGAGGTCAAGCACAAGAGCGACAAGGACGTAGACAATGCCCAGATGTTTCATGTAGTCCCCACTTTCTCCCTTTAAATGTTGAGAAAAGCAGGCCCAGAAAATGGCAGTGACTGACATAAGACAGAGCCACCCTTTTAGAGCATGATGCTGGTGCTATTGCTGTTTGATTTCTTAATTAGCAAGAAGAATGAACCGTTGCCATTTTCAAAGCCAGCACGTGTGCCTGTGGCAGTACATAACTGGTTTTCAGCCTAAAACTGAACCCCGGATATTTTGCGTTTGATATTTATCCGTTGAGCTTGTTTGCTTGTACAGCTGACAAGTTGTAAATGAGTTGTTAACCCAGGTGGGTATCTATTGCAGCACACTACTCTGTGCTGTTACAGGAAAGCATGTGCCTCCCTTTTAACAGTAGTGTTCCTTATTAAGGAGACTCAGCAAGCTGTTTAATTTGGTGTAGGACAATCCTAATTTTGCAGAGAGAACTTCTGGTACGAAAAAGAGTATGTGAAATCGATGTCATGATGCAATAGCTCTCCCCTGCAGCCCAAAGAAACAGCTTAAAAGGACTTTCAAAGAGAGTTAATATTTCTGGCTTGGATGCATCACTGGCTGCACAAGGTGATTTTACTGCACATTATACTTTAATTATAACTGTGCCATAGCCATCTGCTCCACTCCATTCCCTAATTATAGATGCAAAAAGCATTTCACAACTCCCACCCATAAAAAAGATCTGAGGGATTTCATGGCAGGCTTGCTCTGAGCACCTCCCGCCTCTTTTGGACTGTGGATGCTCCCTTCAACGGTACATCGAAACAGACCCAGGAAATGCTTGACATACAGTGATCATTGTCTGTCTGAGGTCTGGGGTGTCTTAGCTTGTTTCATCCATTAGACATTTTCTTCTTCCAGTATTTTATACATGTCAGCGAGCCTTTCCTGTGCAGCGGTCACTTGCAACCTCCTGTTCACAGATTGGTTTTTTTTTTTTTCTCATGTGTCATCCCCACCACTTTAAAGCTAGTCCTGCTATTTTCTGTACATCACTTTAAGCATCTCTCTAACTCCGCAGAGTTTTGTGTCCCTGAGTTTTCAGTGGAGAGAAGGATTCTGGGATTTTCATACTTTACTTTTAGGTGAATCAGTTGGTACACTTGAAGGTTTCACTGTGGGCATCAGTCCATAACCCCACCACCTTAGTTTCCCTGTATCTAAATAGAAATTCCATAACAGAATTGGCAATGGCAAATGGGTTTGTTTATGGTTGGGCCAAACCAGGGAGCAGTCTAATTTCCATGCTTTGCCTATGACCATTTTACAGTTTATAGAAAACCAGGAGACAAAGGCGAGAGCACATGCACGTTTGGCTACAGAGCCAGTCCTTTCCTGGAGCAAAGGAGATCTGGGTCTGGTCTTTGTTACAAAGACATTTTTTTTTCAAGTCCCAGGCAAGGAAAATGGGGTTCTTAAAGCTATCTCATTGTGGAAAGAGAAAAGAAAATCAGATTATTGTGGGATGTCAGTGTCCCACCTGTTCCTTTCTGACAGAGTTCTTTGTCACTAAAGCCATTCCTTTGATAGGTATAGAGTGGAAAGGCCTTTGTAGTTTTCTTTGGAAGTCAGTTTTAGTTCAGATTCCTGTGTGCTGGTGAAACACATTAACTTTATGAGTGAAAACAAGATGATCATGTGGTAATTGAAAGGAGGCACAAGTGCGTCTCTCACAGGACTTCAGCATGGGTACATGAGTAGAAAGCCACATCTGCAGACAGGGAGTTTCACTTCCCTATAGTGACTCCTTCCATGTGTCATCTGAAATCCCCTCTTGGGTACCAGAGGTGTAACTGAGGCCAGCTCACACCACCTCACTTGATCACCTCATTTCAACCCCATGCTTAGTAGCTTGAGTTAGTAGACTGAATTTGATCATAATGGGACTAGAAAAGAGACACATTGGACAATTGTGATTTCTCCTTCCTTCCCTGTGGTGTACCTGCTCATCATCTACACAATGCTACTGAAGAAAGGATCCAAAATATTTTGAGCACGTTGACCTGTTCACTTCTGAACTTGTATTGAACTTGAATTTGAGTACCATTCACAATAGGAAAAGCAGAATTATTCAACTAAACAAGTTGCTCTAGCCACAGTTTTTGTTTGTGTGTTTGTTTTCAAGACAGGGTTTCTCTGTTGTAACTCTGGCTGTCCTGTAACTCATTCTGTAGACCAGGCTGGCCAAGAACTCACAGAGATCTGTCTGCCTCTGTCTCTTGAGTGCTGGGATTAAAGGAGTATGCCACCACCGCCCAGCTTTTCTAACCACATTTTAAAGATAGGATGTTAACCTTAAGAGTGATAGTTCTTTCTCCAAGTGATAAATTCAAAATCTTCTGATGAGACTTCTAGATCCTATATTTCTCCACGGTTTCTAAAAAGTATCTGTAAATACAAAATGTTTGTGTACAGGGAGGCTGAGGGTGATTTACTGTAGTCCCAAAGCAGGACATGGAGGAGGACCGAAAATTCAGACATCCAATTCTGGCATGTGAGTGAATGCCTTTCTGGGATCTACATCTGGACATTCTGAAGAATAGATGAGTATATGTGGCCTTTCCCATGCAGCTAAAGGGAAACAGTTTATAAATTTCAAAGTTCTTCATCCAAATTCTTGGACTTCCTATTAAATATAAATCCTAGCCTTTTTTTTTTTTTTTTTTTTTTGAGACATAGTTTTTCTGTTGTAAGCCTGGCTATCCTGTAACTCACTTTGTAGAACAGGCTGGCCTCAAACTTAAAGAGCTGCACCTGCCTCTGCCTCCCAAGTACTGGGTTTAAAGGTGTGCGCCACCACCACCCAGCCTAGCTAAGATTACTGTTCAAGAACAACAACCAAATCCTTAAAAGAAGGAGTCTGATTTGGTCCACAGGAAGGTGGAAGGCTTAGACCACAGAAAACTTATGACATCAACTGTGATAAGCAGAATAAAGAGTGACT
The DNA here is from genome assembly GCA_026225945.1 of Cricetomys ansorgei. Classification (NCBI taxonomy): domain Eukaryota; kingdom Metazoa; phylum Chordata; class Mammalia; order Rodentia; family Nesomyidae; genus Cricetomys; species Cricetomys ansorgei. The sequence continues at coordinate 55,701,714 of JAMJFZ010000242.1, forward strand.
TCCTAGGCAGAAAAATGGAGCATACTTTTTTTATTTTTAAAGACATCCAGTGAAAACATCAATTTACAAGGTGACAAAAACAAGACATCCTAAATTCCGACACATGTTATACTGATTGGAGACTCAGTTAGCATCTCTGTATAGCAAAGACAGCTGCATCAATATGTTTAATCCTTAACATACATTCAAATTTGTGTATGTGCTGATTTCAAAAACTGTATTTGATACTCAAAAGTATCAAAGCTGGTAAGTATTAATATTGAACTACCATATTCCACAGATATCTTTTTGCCTCTTATTGGGTATACCTTTAGGATGTCCCTAAAAACTGTTCATTCAAGACTGCATTGACATGTACTTGGGAGCTTTAGTAGTCCTAGATGTAATATTAACCAGACCACCTAAAATAGTAGGGATCAAAGTAGAGAGGCATGCGTTGCAGTGGATTTAGCAGTAGACTGTCTGCTTTGACTCCATGCTATATACTTGCTATCAGACCCCAGGCAATCTTTTTTGCTTCCTCCTCAAGCACAATGATAAGTTATAGTTTCAATTTTCAAACAGGATCCTTCAACGTAACATAAACTGACTGTAGTTCGCCAATCTGCTCAGTTATGTTTTTTTGAAAAGCTGAGTATTCATTTTTGAGTAGGAAAACAAAATGGTGTAATAAAAGAAAAGATCCCGAGAATAGTATAATAGTGCTTGAACTGGAGCTGTGGAGATGGCTTAAGGGCTGAGAGCACTTGGTCTGCATCCATAAAGAACTGAATTTGGACCCATAGCACCCATTCATAAGGCCAGGAGTGGACAGTTAGAACTCCTGTAAGTTAGTCCCGAGGAGTGTAGCAAAACAAACAACAACAACAAAAAAAAAAAAAAAAAACAAGAGAACCACTGGGGCCAGTTGACCAGTTGATTTGGCTGAAAACTGGCCAATTCTCAATTCCATGAGAAAACCTTTCTCAAAGGAATAAGACGGAGTGATAGAGTGGGCCACCAGATGTTCTCCTGTGATACACGCACGCACACACACAAACACACAAGTACACAGTTGTTGAACATTTGTTGGGGGAAATGAAACACTTTCAAACCATAGGGAGAGGAAGCTGACAAAGAAATTGATATCAGATTTAAGACTTTTTCCCTAGACCAGAAAACTTTCCTGCAAAAACTAGCAACTCTTAAATTTGGATTAGCATTGTAGAATCTGCTGATGGTCTATTTCTTGATAAACTCCTTAATCTGTTCCCCCCCAGAAATAGCTTCTAAGGGAGAAACTGCATATTTGCCTCCCCAAGCATCACCGTGACTTAAGGTGATCCTCTTATAGTTCATTTTGTATGTTCTTCCACTCCAACAGGAAGTGTTTTAATTTGTGTGTTTCTGCAAGTCCTTTGATTTCTAAAGGAAGATGACAGTTGTTGAGAATAGAGAGGCTAGGAAATCAAGTTGTAGTCACAAGTCCAATGTCATGGTAAAGTATGATGATTATGTGGTACAGAAAGACCATAGACTCTGAAACTAAAAAGTATTGATTACATTCTCAGGCTCACTTGAATTTTAGTATGCTACTAAGATGGTGAAATGGTTGGCAGTAGCAAGAAATTGGTCAAAGCAAAGAAATTTGCAGGCTGATTCTGGGAACATAGACCAGAAAAAAACAGAACAGAGGAAAGGTATGATAATACATCCAAAGATGGGAATAAAGCAAGATGAAAGGAGACTGATGTCTGAGGTATCAGCAACGCTACAGCAAGGTTCACAAACTGAATATTTTGGAGAAATAGCTCAGCAGTTAAAAACACTGGCTGCTATTCCAGAAGACCTGGGTTCAATTCCCACCAACCACATGACAGATCATAAGTACCTATCTAATTCCAGTTCCAGGAGATCTAACCTCCTCATCTGGCCTCCACATGCACTGGACTCAAATGACACAGACATGCATGCAGGCAAAACACCAATACACATAAAATAAAAATAAATTAATCCTAACAAACAACAAAACAAGGATCTGAGAGCTGGATGGACTTTCAGGTGTGGACCTTGTCCAACTTCTTTTGCTTTCAGTTTCTACTCTGCTGTAGTCAGAGCTGTGGCACACAGAACAATCCTTTATCAGTTATTGCTTGGGAATGCCCTTCAAGAATGTTTATTATTATTACTGTTTTTAAGGCAGGGTCTCACAAAGTAGTTCTGGCTAATCTAGCACTCACTATATAAGCCATGCTGGCCTCAGACTCACAAAGATCTACCTGCCACTGCCTTCCAAGTGCTAGTATTAAAGGTGTGTGCCACTATGCCCAGCTAAGGGTTTTGGTGACAAAATGAGGTAACCCTGAGTTTGGTCTTTCACCCTCATTGAATTTATATGCTTTTGGCCATAAGCTATGCTGCATGCATACATTCTCCTGGCTTTGGTATTCCAAGAACGTTTAGTCTAGGTTCTCAGTAGATACGATTTGGCAGCTTGTAAGAGTTAGCTCTCGTACTGCTGCAACTGCTTAATGGCCAGGAGCTGTTGATTCTGTCACAAGGGTTCCAAGTAAGATGTTCTACTGTTGAAATAATCTTCTGTGCCATGAGCTTTGGTCAGATATTTTCTTTTTTTTTGAGTTTGCCAGAGGTTTACAGCACTATTAAATCTATTGTTTTATAATATTCTGGAAAAACGATTGGCTAGAATGTCCTCAAATCTTCTTTTGTACCCCCTTTTTCTCCTTATCCTTCTCTCCTCAAACCATGTTCATATTAGATTCATTTTTTTAAAATCATGCTTCATTCTTTTATTTCTTTTTAAATATTTTTTGCTTCTTCCTTTTGCTTTGGGATGTTTCTCCCTGGCTGTCATTGAGTTTTCTAAGTCTCCAGTGAAATTGTTTATTCATTCCTCTGTAATTTCAAAACATCAAGCCCAGTTAAATTCTTAAGTTTATGGTAATTATATAATTTGGGGTACCTGTGAATCTGTTTCCCTCTGTTTTCTTCTATTCTTTCTAAAACCATTTACTCTACTATTGTCATAGACTGTCATTTACTTTTTTTTCCCCTTAGTTATTTTGGGATGAAAAAAATTGAGATTCTAAATGATGTTTTATTCTTATTCTATTAGACAGAGTTTGGACATCACCTTAGCCCTGTCAATGGGAGGTTTTACACTTGGTTAGGTCCAGTCTCTTTCTACTTTGTCTAGATGCCAAGGGCCTGGCTCTTAGCACATGGTCTTCCTCTTCCAGGTCCTCAGTAAAAATCTCTGAATATTTAGCAAGGTTTCTTCAGGGCTGGGAGGGGTTGAACTCCAATCTCTGTGACCACAGCATTTCATGGTTTCTTAACTCTTCAATTGTGTCTTCTGTCTCTTATCTTCGATTTCTCATAGATTTCTGCTTTTACCCATTCCTAGCATTGGCTCTCAACTCTAACTTCAATAAAATATTTGTGCAGATGTTGAGTTGTTTGTAGGGCCTCTATTTCCCTACCATGCCTTTACCTCTAGTCCTTAGCCTCTCAGCAGTTAAACAGCCCCACTGCTCACTTCTCTGTTTGGTGAAATGCTGTTCTGTTGTCCACCTTTAGTGCCTCCAGTATGCCAACTGCACCATTCTTTCATGAAAAGTTCCAGGGTGAGTTTAGAGTAGAGTATTTGTGCTTTTATTATTTTGAGACTTAGAGCTCTTATGTCGGACCTTCATCGTTTCATTCTAGATACTTCAAATATTTGTTTTATTTCTGAAACCCAGCCTTCATATTCATCTAAGGCTGTCCTCAAATGCCCATTTTCATACCTTATCCTTGAACATACTTCTAATAGTTAATTTGTCTTCAACAAAGTTAACATGATACAAACTATGCTTTAATGAAAACTGAAGTTAATTAAACAATGTGAGATATGTAAGCAGATCATAGATCAGTACCTAGCCAGTCCTCACCAGAAAGATCCCTCTCCAGCAGCTGAGAGGAACATATGGAGAGGCCCAGGGACAAACATAGTGCAGAGATTGGGGAACCCCACAGAGGAGGGAGAGGAGGGATGGCAGAGGCCAAAGGGGCTGAGGACACCAGGAAAACAAGCCTCACAGTGTCAACTGACTAGTACTCTTAGGGGCCCACAGAGACTAAAGGAATAGACGCGAAACTTACAGGATCCCCTAAATATATCTCATGGCTGTCTGGATTGGTGTTCTTGAAAAACGTGTACAGACTAACCCTTTAACCTGCCCTTGAGACCTTTTGCTCCCACCAGGATGCCTGGCCCACCCTTGATGTAGGGCTTGATGTAGGGCCTTGTTCCATCTTGCTATGCCATGCCCTTGAGTGGTAACCCCAGGGGGGGCTGTTCTTTTCTTGGAAGAAGCAGGGGGGATGTTTGTGGGTGGTGATAGGAGGGAGATCTGGAGGAGAGAGGAGACTGGGAGAGCTGAGCGTAAAGAGGGGGGATCAGAATGTATTGTTTAAGTTGTATGAGAGAAAAAAATTAAAACTATGTAAGCAGATGTTATTCAACAAGTCACGTAGAATTTAACTTACTAATAGTCTATATCAAATTTTATTGATATTCAATGTTAATTATTCAAATATTGAAATAGCTCATCAAAAGGGCTACTTGTGTAATTTGCTTATTAAATAGAAATTACATATATGATATCCAACAAAAATGAAATAGTTGAAAACAATAATTTAGGCAGTTCATACAATTCTGTGAATTTTCTTCACATTTGGTTTAAAGTTTTTAAGCAATCTAGGTAAAGAATGACATATTGTTCAAAGGATGAATGTTTTTATTAGAAAAAGAAACAAAAGTGTATGCCACTTACAGAGAAGAGAGAGACATACTTCCATACTGTGAAATTTCAAATAAAAAGATTTTTCTCTTTTAGTCAAATTTGACAATTCCATATTTTATATATATATATTACTAATCACGCCCTTATATCTCTCTTATATCCCCCTACCACTGTCTATCCATCCAATATTTCTTAAAAGTCACTCTCACTTTCATGTCTACTAATTTTGATCTATTAAGTTTAAGGATAGTTGCCTGTGAGACCGTGGGTTTGGACCTATCCAATGAGTCTGGTGAGCTCAGCAGTGGGTACAAAACTGAAGACACCAGCATACTCCTCTTCAACTCTAATAATAGCCAATAGTTCAGCAAGAAAGGGGAGGGTCCTTGAGCTCCTTCCCATCCATGACTGATTATTGACAGAGCCAGTCTTACACGAACTCAGTGCAAGCAACCTCAGCAACTGTGAGTTCATTATGGCAATGGTGATGGCATGTCTAGAGAATAGCCTTTCACAGACCTCCATATCTTTCAGCTCTTGAACTCTTCTCATTCTGTCTTCTGCAGTGTTCCTTGAGCCTTACAGAAGGAGGTGTAAAAGTCTTGTTTCAGAATGAACCCTCATATACTACTTATTCTCAGCATCATGGACAGCCTTGAGTCTCTGTTCTCACCACCTTTCACTGCAGAGAGAGGCTTCTAAGATTGGGGCTGAGAGTAGCTTTGTCAATATAATCATGAATTCTTTGAAGACCATTTTATACTATGTCAAATTAGTTAAACAACAGAACTAACTTTGACCTATGACGTCACCAGACATCTGTTATTGACCACATTTACAACATCAAGCATAGATTCTATCCTGTGGATCAGGTTTCCAATCCCATCACAGAGTGGTTGATTACTCCCAGACCATCATACCAGTGTTGCACAAGTGGGCATATCTTGACCTACAGGGTGGTTAAAATTCACAGTTGGGGAAGACCATTGATAGCTCCTCTCCTCCAGAAGCGTTTACAGAAGCTTCTAGCACTTTGAAGACTCATCAGCATGGGAGAAGGTTCTGGGTGATTTTCAGTTTGCTTTCTCTGTATCTTACGGCCATGGTATACAGTGTATTTAACAATAGCACCTTATCCTCTAGTTCACATCGCATAGGCAGCCACTCCTCTGACTGAGACAACCCTATACTGTTTGGGGAAGTTTCCCTGCCCACAACTCCTACAGAGATATTCCATAGCTGACGCTTATGTGATACTTTCTATAGGGTATTAAATATAAAATACTAAAGCAATTTCCTGTTCCTTGAATCCCACGTTGATACTGTTATGGAACAATAGAATATGTATACATTATTTTCACTGGTACATATTATAATGACCAAAGATTTACTTAATGAATAGTTTAAGTGTCTGCCTTTACCTTCCAACCTAATCTCTTAAGTCACAACTAGCAAGTGCAAGTTGTATGCACACTTAAAGTGTATAACATGTTTTGGCATACCCATATGATGTAAAAGGAGCATGATTAATTTACTAATTATGTTTATTGACTTACATAAATACCATTTTATCCTGAGTCTATGCATTACATACACATAAAATCTACTTATTCAGGAAACTCTAAGCAAAGAATATGTTGTTATGACCTGCAGTCACCATATACTTCACTAGATCTCCAGAATATCTTCATTCTGCATGACTAAATTCTGTACCCTTTCTCCAATGCTTCCCAATTTCCCTGGCTTATTTCACTTGGATTAATTTCCTCTAGGTTCATCTCCACTATCACAAATTACAAGCTTTATTTCTTAAGTATGGATAGCATATCATTCTATCCACATATACTAATTTTTCTGTATGAATCCATCAAGACACAGGTTGCATGCGTATCATACCTTTGTGAATGCGACAGTGAACATGAGTGTGCAGATATCACTTCAAATCACCAACTTCATTTCCTATTGCTATATACCCTACTGGATTGAATCTCTGGGTAATATAGTAGTTTCACTTTTAAATTTTTAGGGCATTACATAATTATTGTAACAATTACACTTCACCTTGAGATACACAGGGTCACCATCTTCTCCACAATACCACTATCACTTCTTATCATTTTCATTTTGATAATAACTATTCGATCTGCCATTTATAAAGTACTACCCTATTCTAGTTTCACATTACATCTTCCTGGTGACTGGCGATGTAATTAAACCATTTAATCAATTGTTTGCCTTTAGCTTAAAAATATTTATTCAGAGCCTTTGCTTCTATTATAGTCAGGGTATTTGTTGTCTTGCTATAAAGTTGTTTGTGTCCTTTATGCATTTTAAACAACTAGCACTTATTAAATATGTGGCTTGGAAATTTGTTTTTCATGTCATATAATTGATCTTCTCTCTTTTATTTCCTTTATTGTGCAAAAGCTTCTATCCCTTGTTTATTTTTGCTTTTGTTAGATGAGTTTTTGAAGTCATACCCAAAAACTTATTACATAAGGCATAAAGACAACTGAGAATGTTTTTTTCTTGCAGTTTTACAGTTTCTGGTATTATGTCTAATTTTCTCCTTTACTTTGGAGCTGGATTATGCCCTAAAGGCCCAAGTGTTTTAAAAGAAAATGGCTGTTCTTTGTTACCAGTCAGTGGCACTATGGCAAAGTGTTTGTAGCTAAAACCTGTACTCTACCAAACTAGTAAATCTAAAAGAAATGGTAATTTTCTTTATATATATCACCTACCAAAGTTAAATCAAGATCAGATAAGCGATTTAAGTGGACCTGAAACTACTAGTGAAATACAAGCAGTCATTAAAAGTCTCCCAACGTAAAAGAGCCCAGGACCAGATGGTTTTAGTGCAGAATTCTACAAGACTTTCAAAGAATTACTGACAATTGTGCTTGAATTATGCCACAAAATAGAAACTGAAAGAATATTGATCAATTCTGTTTAATGAGGTCACAGTTACTCTGATACCTAAACAACAGAAAGTCAAAGAAAAAAATTATGGACCAATTTCCTTTATGAATATAGATGCAAAACTTTTCAACAAAATACTTTCAAACCAAAGCCAAGATCACATCAAAAAGATCATCTACCAGGATCAAGTAGGCTTCATTCCCAAGATGCAGAGATGGTTCAATATATATAAATCAATGAATGTAATCCACTGTATAAACAGCTGAAAGACAAATGCTACATGACCATTTCCTTGGGTGCAGAAAAGACCTCTGACAAAAGCTAACACACTTTCATGAGTAAAGTACTAGAAAGACAGACTAGGAATATAAGTGGCATACCTAAAAATAATAAAGACAATTTATACAAACCACAGCTAACATCAGCCTAAATGGGGAGGAACACAAAGCTTTTCCACTAAAATCAGGAAGAAAACAATGATATCCACACTTTCCATACCTCTCATTATGATACTTGAAGTCTTAGCTACAACAATAAGAATGTGATTAAAAATTGGAAAGGAAGAAGAGAAAATATCTTTATTTGCAGATGAAGTGATTGTATACTTAAGTGACCTTACAAATTATACCAGAAAACTCCTACAGCTGATAAACATTTTCAGTGAATTAGCAGTATATAAAATTAATACACAAATCAATAGCCTTCCTATGTACAAAGACAAATAGACTGAGAAAGAAATTATAGAAACAATAACTTTCACAAAAGCTTCAAAAAAGTCTCGAGATAACTCTAGTCAAACAAGTGAAAGACTTGTATGATAAAAACTTTAAGACACTGAAGGAAGAAATTGAAGAAAATATCATAAAATGGAAAGATCTCCAATGCGCATGCATTGATAGAATTACTACAGTAAGAATGTCCATCCTACCAAAATGTAATACAATGCAATCCCCATCAAAATTCCAACAAAATCCTTCAAAGATCTTGAAAAGACAATTTTCAGCTTCATATTGAAACAAACAAAAATTCCAGGATAGTAAAACCAATCCTGAATAATAAAGAACTGTGGAGGGTATCACTAGAGCTATAGTTTTGTTTTGTTTTTTTTCTTTTTTAAAGCACAAAAACAGACACATTCATCGATGGAATCAAATTGAAGACTCAGACATAAATCCTTACACCATGAACACCTGAGTCTTTTTTTACAAAGAATCCAGAAATACACAATGGGAAAAAAAAAAAAGACAGCATCTTTAACAAATGGTGCTGGTCAAAGTGGATGACTGTATGTAATAGAATCCAAAAAAAATCCATACTTATCACCCTGCACAAAACTCAATTTCAAATGCATCAAAGATGTCATCATAAAGCTAGAAGAAATGAATCTGATAAAAGAGAAAGTGGGATATAGTCTTGAACTCACTGGCAAAGGAAAAACCTTTTTGAACAGAACTCATGACAAGGCAGGAGCTGAAGCAGAACCACAGAGGAGTGCTATTTACTGGATTGTTCTCCATGGCTTGCTCAGCCTGCTTTTTTAACAAGAACCACTGGTCCAAGGGTAGCATCACCACCCAAAGTGGGCTAGGCACTCCTACATCAATCATTAATCAAGAAAATTCACCACAGATATGCCCACAGGACAATCTGATGGAGGCATTTTCTCAGTTGTAGTTCCTCTTGCCATATGACTCTAAGAGGGTGACCAAAAAAACCCAAAAAAACCAAAAAAAATAGACATGTGGTAGACACTTATTTTTAATTATATTTAATTTTTATTAAATTTTATTAACTTATTAGATAATATTAACATATATTTAATTTTTAATTTTTAATTATTTTAGTAAAATAATTGTTTTGTGCACTGTTGGAGGAAGGGCTGTTTAGGGGTGTTGTTTGATTACTAATGATCTGCATATGCTAGCAGTAGAACATCTGAGGAGTTCTGGATCAATAAAAACACCTGAGCTAAGATGCTCTGGGTTCCACTGTCCAGTATGGTGTTGGCCCTTAGTTTTAGCTGTCTCTCTCTGTACTCCCCTTTTGCACTCTTCTTTTCTTCCCATTCAGCCCTCCCATTCCAGTTACCTTCCTGTTCATCCATACTATCTATTCTATTTCCCTTCATAAGGAAATTCATCGTTACTCCCTAGTCCCTTACTTTATACCTAACCTCTGTGCTTGCTTATCAAAGACTTAACAGCTAATATCCACAGATAAGCAAATGCATAGTATATTTTTCTTTCTGGGACTGGGTTACTTCACTCAGATTTTTCTAGCCCCACCAATTTGCCTACAACTTTCATGATTTTACTTTTTATTTGCAATTGAGTAATATTTTGTTATGTAAATGTATCACATTTACTTTATTCCTTCATCCATTGATAAATCTAGAGATAAGGATGTGAGTAGAGTGACATCTATACGTAGAAGTGGTCAGTTAAACTTATTACACTATTGTAAGACTATCTTATCAGTAGACCCAGCTGCTTTTCTAAAGCAAGGACCATTGCATTTGTTTCATGGGGGTATGAATGAATATATGAAAAAGCCAATGGACTTGAGCCACAGATGTTAGGATAGGACACCCCTCATACATAGATTACAAAAACAGCCTTGGAATATGAAGGGTTTGGTGGGTGAAGAACCAATCTCTCAACACTCTACTTTCCAATTCCATCAGTATTTTTTATAAGCCATCTGTAACGTTGAAGTGATACCTCAATTAACACAGTCTTTGGAACAAAGAACCTTTATAATCCAGTTGGCGGCACTGACAATAGCTCATAAACATGAAAAGCATGATACCAATGTGTCATTCAGCACAGTGACAAGGTTCCAATTAAGCTGCATGTATGCACATGGAAAACACCAGGGCACAAAACTACTGTTGGCATGTTCAGTCAATGGGAACAGTCTCAGAATGCCCATAGAGGAGGTGGACTTTTTTTCTGATCTCTGTTTTATATCCAAAGGCCAGACCCTCCCACTGGAGCTTCTGATGGCTTTCTGTGCTTTAAATATGTATCTGAAACTATGAAAAATTTTGAGAGGTGATCCTGTGTCTAGCTACTCATATTGTGGCTTGCCAAGGTGACCAAATTAATTCTGAAACATACATTTATATACTTGGTGGTGTGCATTATAAAACTGCAGCTGCTAGTCATACTGAAGATGATAAACAGACATTTTAGTAAGGGCACTGGAAAGGATTTTGCGTGACTTGCATCATAACACATGCATTGCTGAATCACCACAAACTCTCAAGCATCCTTTATCCTAAGCTGGATGACCTCTAAGGATCTTTCCAGACCTATTTTCTGAATTGAATTCAAAATTGGAAACAGAAGACAGAAAGAAAAAAAAAAAGAATTCTTTGTGGCCCCATCCCCCATCTCTCTGACTTAGAAGAATGAAGTATATAAACAATATAAACATATAAACAATGACTGATATAATTTGATTCACAAAAGAAGACAGATTAATTTGTTAATATATTACTATTATTAATGATATTGTTTGTAATCCTTTGGGGACAAAATGTGGAAAACTGCAAAACAGAATAGTGTAAGAATACTTCTGTGACTCCCGGAATCTTGACCAGAGTTTCATGTCTCAGGGCGTGATTCACTATGCACTGATCCTCTGCATTCAAAGACACACACATACTAAAAGGTAACTCCATTAACCAAGGCGCTGGAGTTTCTGTGATGAGTGTAACTCCCTGCTACCTCACTTTTGGTATGTATTGAGAGGGGGAAACGCAGCATTAAGCAACTGAAAAGAGAAGAACAAAACAAATCTTCAGCAACATTCATTGTCGGCCCAGCTTCCTGCCACTTGGATTCACCTGCCCCAGGCATTTAGGGGTGGAAGAAGAATTCACCAAGCAGAATTTGGTAGCACTGGATTCTATCTTACTGGTAGAGCAACGCTGGGCATTTTGCCTGTGAGAGAATTCACCAGGGACTGTTTCCAAACTTAGGATTTTGCTACTGCGATCTTGAGGGACTTTAATTTCATGTTCACTGGTGCCAAAAGTATGTAAAGATATTGTTTTTACCATTACTCTGTAATCTCAAATTGGTGAGGACAGTAACTGAATTCTCACCGTTATGTGAGTCTCCGCCCTCCGTTGCAGTTTCTCTTAACACAATTGCCCCTTCTAACTCTGGAGGCTACAGATTAATTCTTCAGGTCCTTGAGAACCCTTGGAACATTTGAAGATAGCTGGCACAGTCTTTCTTAGAACTTTCTTGAATTCTTCACTCAGGCAGACTGTGAGGCACAAAATTAGTTTAGAAGAATTGTTGGTATATAACATGATTTCTAGGTGGTCATATTATTCTATTAGTGTCGCTAGTGCTGGGGGAGTGAAAATTAGGTAGCAGAAAAGCACTAAAGCCTTCAAGTCCTCTTATCTCCAGTGAGCCGCTGAGTCAGTCTGATTTAGCAACACAACATGATCAAATGCATTTGGTGGCAGCGATTTTGAAGCAGAAAAGCACAAATTCATGGTCCACCTTTTTATTTCTCCCTGGGCTCCTTTTGTTGTTAATTATCTAAAGTAAAAGTTTTGATCCACACTCGGTGGGATGACTGGAAAGAGACTGGGGACATCAGCTGATGGAGTTACTGAGAACAATCAGAGACACATGCAGAGGAGGGTATGCTCTGGACCCACACGATCATTTTCCAGGTAGAAAAAATACCCACGTTGAATTCTTCCAAAGTGTGGAAGGAGCAGCCAAACGCATCTGCATTTCCTCACTCATAGAAACGCAGAACGGCAAAGTGAGAGGCTGAGATACCAAAACACAGACGAGGAGCATCAGGGTTTCATTGTCAGAACAGAGTGGTGTGGCTAAATTTTAAAAAACTTCAATACAAATAAAAGCTACTGTCCTGGAAGGATGTTTCCAAACAGATGTCTTTAATGTCCAGATAGAGTTAAGGCTACTGCAGCTTTCAAGAGTGAGACTGGCCTGGAATAGTTTAGAAAGATAGGTTGATAAGGATGCCTTTAGAATGAAGACCGAAGGCTTAGAGAATACTGAACTTGGGTTAGAAAGAGCTCAATGGAAAAGAAGAGTGAAAGTGAAAAAAGTGAGAAAAAAAAAGAGAAAATGAAAAAAAGAAAAATGAATGGCTCTTGTAGCATTGGGAAGCTTCAGCTGAAATCAGGTACGCTTTCTAAGGTGGGATGATCTAGTGCACTGGGTATCTCAGGGGACATTAGCCGAGTGCACTGCCCGGCTCTGCAGGGCGGAGACACTGCAACTCCCTGGGCCACTGAGATGGAGGATGCAGAGGAAAGAAGGGAGGCAGGGAAGAGGAGAGGAAGGGAGAGAGGGAGGGAGGGAGAGAGAAACAGGGAAAAGAGGAAAAGAAAGAAAAGAAAGCTTAGAACAAGATGGAAGCCTGAGATTTCCTCTAAATCTCAAGCCAAGTACTGCAGTGGGAGGAATGGCTTTGTACTAGAAGCCCTGATTCTATGTGACCTTTATACAAAAACAGTTTTATAACTTTAAGCAAATTATTTTCTTCTTCATTTTCTTCATTGTTCTTCATTTCCCTTTTTTAAAAAAAAATCATGTGTCTATCCTTAGATCAAAGGTTTTCAAACATGAAATCTTATTTATAAATAAATTAGTTAAGTAAGTTAATTAAAGAGAGCTCAGCCCACAATGGGAAAGGTCTGTTATCCCTTCCAAGGCACATGGGCAACTGCAGAAGAGGGAGAGGAAAAAACTTAAAGGCCAGGGTTAGAGAGACATATAGCAAAAGGCTGTGTCCTGGATGTGACAGAACTATAGTTCTCACAGACTGACTGCAGTTGTGGCAGTCTGCACAAGACTCTCACAAGATTAGGTCCAACAACATTTTATCATGGACGAAGGAGGGCCCATGAGGTCCCACCCTTCCCAAAGGAGCTATTGGCAATTAAAATTTATTGGGGGAGGAAGTGGTCTTTTTATCTTCTTCATTGGTGTATATACAGGGAAGTTGCTCTCAACTTCCTTCTGTTGCATCCACAGAATGACCTCTCACCTATGCCCAGCCTCAATAGGCCACACACAAAAAGAAGACACAAAAATCGGAAAGAAGGGAACTTGAAGTGGGTCAGTGGGGGGAGGAGTATGGGGAAGGGGAAAGGTATGTGTGTATACACAAATACACACACACACAAACACACACAAATACACACACACACAAACACACACAAATACACACACACACGAACACACACAAATGCACACACATGCACAAATACACACACACAAATACACACACGCGCACAAATACACACACACTCACACATACACACTTCAAAAGCCAGAAGTATGGTTTATGGTTCAGCAGGTAAAAGCACTTGCCCCTACATCTGATTGCCTAACTTTGACCTACATGGTGGAAGGAGAGAACCAACTCCTGCAACTTACCCTCTGACGTCCCTGTGTTTGCTGTGACACACACACTCAAATGAAAACAAATAAATGTAACTCTATTTCATGTTTCCTTTCTTACGTGGAATATAGATTTAAGTATATAGACATGATGCTAATATGTAGAAAGGAGAAAAATATTTAAAGGGAAAGAATAGGAATAAGATAATGAAATAAATGTGTCCTGAAGGCAAAGGGCTACTTGGGGGAAGAAAAAAAAAGCAAATGAGAAGGAGGCTGGGGGAGAAAAATGAAGAGCAGATGATATCTCCCAAGATAGTCCAAGGCAGCCACTAATGGGCCTCTTCCCATTTCTCGCATGTTTCTAAGTAGTGTGGGTTGTGTAGAATTATTGCCAGTGGTGTGTGGGAGGTTGAGGTTTAATATATTTGTCATCCAACATTTCTTATCTCAAAAATATCCAGGGACTAAAACACCAGCTTTGAAGACAAACAGGAAAGTTACTTTATTAGTAAAGATATTAAGCCTAAGGTCTAGGAAATGGCTCAGTTGGTGAAACCCGCTGTGCAAGTGTGAAGACCTGAGTTCAGATGCCCAGGACCTGAGCATCACAGTGCATGCTTGGCACCTTGGTATATAACCGATTCCTCCACGTTGTAGCACTCCCTCTATGAAAAACAGGGAGGCTCATGGGACTGAGGACGTAAACAAGCTGCACATATCTTGGAAAGCTGAAATTTCTAAGAATCACAAGGACCCCTCTCCCGGGTTATAGAAATAGAGAGAAACTTCTGGGGGAGGACACTGATGAGCCAAGCTGCCAGGAAGAGCTTCTCAGAGCTGTAGAGCTTCCCGTAAGTTGTACAGAGAGCTCATGTTGCAGATTTTGTAAGTGGTCACTTGGGCTGTTGGCGGGGTGAGGGGGGGGCTTTCAGTCATGCGGTTGAGTTGAATTGTCCCTCCTCCTGGAAGTAATCTCTCATCCATACTCCTGTGAGTAAACCCCACAAATCTCATTGCTTAATTGAGCTGCACTTTGATAGAACTGACACATCGTCTGTTGTAGGTTCACTTGCTGGGCTGAATGAAATTGCATGTGTTGCATTTTCCTTGAAAAAGTCCCTTACATAATGAACCACAGAGCTAGAAGAGAACTTGGTGGAAGCAGCCAGGTACCTGAAGCTCACTGACCAGATAGCTTAACTGATGACTTATAGTCTCAGTGAGAGACTCTGTGATTGCTCTAAGAAGAGCAATCTAGGAAAGACACTAGCTTTGGCTTTCATATCCGTTTGCACAGAGCCATCATACACCTGCACACACACATGCACACACACTAAAAAGAAAATATGCTAGATACATTCACCACAACATCACACCACAGCTGCCCCTGCATAGAGAAATTTTACCTCATATTATAAGACACAGTTCCTTAAATGTGCTCTACATCTTGGTGAAACTTTGCCAATTCTGTTTCTTAAGTCTAGAATATCTTCCCACATTCTTACATTGGCCTAAACCTTAAATATATTTCAGAATCAAGCTCAAATTTTTCCACAAAGACTTCCTAAATCAGATCTCACTTCTTACTCTTTGTTGACCTCCTGGGCATCACATTGCTTGGAATCTGAGAAGCTTCACTCAACACATTGAGAAGTACTTGTTGTTCAGGATGACGGCTTTTCTCGCCTATTACTGATATCTGCTTGGAAAGCAAGTTCCAAGTCTGAGTTTCTTAGCATGTAGAATGACTATGCCATTCAAAAGGGGTTTATGATAGACCAAATGGGATCATTCATGCAAAACACCTGGTGCTAAGGAGCAGTGACACTAATCATGAAGTCCATCAAGGTTTTCTTTGGCCCAGAAGAAAGGAAATGTAAGCATTTCTTCCTGTTTGTGTGCCGAGAGGTACCTCTTCCTTCTTTCATTTGATACTAGTCACCAGTCAATATCAGTAAATATTGAAATGATAAAAAAAAATTGGATAATGAAGGAACTGTAAGAATCCTTTCATGAGTGGCCCTTAAAGTGTGTTTACATATCTGAACAGCACCCTGCGGATGGTACCAGTGTCTTTTACTTGTAACTGAGAATACCAGTGCTCAAGGTTGACTGGCTCAAACTGACTTGCTCCTTTAACTAAGAGAAGCTGAGATTCAAAATAGGTTCTACTTTCTATTGGAAAATCTGAGACTTTCCTGCTTAGTGTTCCAGCTTACATGGACTCTGCTGATCTCTGCCTATTAAGAAAGCGTATCGCTTCATTTGGGCATGGGGGCTGAGAAAGAGGAGGTAATACAGCTTATTCTGCTTCAGAGAAGTTAAAGAAAAGTTAGGGCTTTATTGTGCCTGCAGGAAGCAATGTGCCATGGCCTTGCCTCATCCCAGAGAGCCTTTCCTGGTACAACAGTTGCTCAGAAATACTAGCTTCATTACTTCATTCCACGGGAGTAAGTTTGTTCTCTCACTCTTAAAACTTGTGTCTGTCTGAGGCTAAGCTCCTCCCTAGGACTGTTTTTTCCTTTTAAGTTTTGCCCCTGCTTGTCTAAAAACAGATCCAGGCCTCAATCTCTACCTCCCATCCCTGGATTTTGCAATCAATCACCCTTGCATCTTTTGAGGAGTCATACTTCCTCCTGGGGCTGTCCCTGAAGTTCATCAACGTCTTTTTCCCCTGGCAAAGCAGTTACAGAATCCCCTGAGCTTTTGGCTAAGACTTACACATTCAAGGAGATCAATGAAGTAAGTCCCAGAAAATTACCAATATGGGAGGCTTGGTATAGGAAAACTCATAAAACTCTTGATGCAACTATTATCAACACATTTCACCCACCTTCCTTTTCTACATGCCCAATTGCCCAAAACTCACTCTGAATGTTTTTGGAGTCATACATGCACCGAATGGAGAATTTGGCATTAGCCTTTCATTCCCCGGGGCATGGCAGGATTTAAGCACAACCTATAATTCACTGTTCCGAATGCATTGCACTGAGACAACCATTTCAGGAGAGGGCTGGTTTCTTCACCTTGGCTGAGTTCTTGACAAAAGCACAGAATGTTGGCTTTATGCTAGCCTCGACAGGAACACACTGGCCCTCCTTCCTCTATGGATTAATAGAGATATGTCTAGAAGCTTTTTTAACAATGGCTCATCATTAGTTTCCCCACTGCCTTAGTTTAGAAAACAAGAAAGTGACAATATAAATTAGAATTCAGACAAATTTGTAGAATTAGTCAGAACCACTCTAGCCTAATAGAACAAGCCAAAAGAAAAACAAACTCTGAATATGCATAGTTACAAAAATCATTTCAGAGAATTAGCATATAAAACAGAGTCATCAAGCACGAGTCTTTCTACTTATCCAAAATCTTCAGCAACTTGGAGAAGAACCTAAATGAATCCTCAGGAGTGAAGAGACCATCATCCTTTAGTTAAGAAAGGAGGTTGTGTTGAATTTTTGTCTCTGACTCTGAAGCAATATGGAAGCTAGAGTGTGTTGACATGTTCCCTCTAACTACAGAGGATATGTGACTCTTCATTGCTTGAGAGCCATCAGTTAAAATCCAGATGTCTAATCCTTGTGAATCTGCCAAATTCCAGACCCTTTGGAAATCAGGACTTTTGGTAATCCTTATTGAAACACTGAATATGTGAGTAGTCTTCACAGAAAATAGTTGAGCTGCTATTCCTGGAATGTTTCCAAACTGACTACAGAGAAATACATGTAGGAAATATGTTTAGGTATCAAAATTCTGTGGGGAGGTATAGACTAGACATAAGTAAGAAGAGGATATCAGGTGAGTGAAATATAGGGCCACACATCCTAGAGAGTCTTCGCTGAAGGACTGGCCACTGAAAGAGTGAAGTTCACTTAGAGCAAAATGTATTCATCTGAAAGGTTGAAGATGAGCCTTATGCAAATAGTCAGCCTTCCCACAACAGAAGAAAAAAATCTTTCCAATGTTTAACATAAATGAAATGGAGTTTTAGGAACATCATTGCTTTTCAACACAAAAGGCTCACATATGCCCAGAAACTTAATGTGTGTGCTGTGTTACAGTAGAGAGATTGTTGGGGTGAAACTTGGGGTTCTCATCCTGGCCAATATCTGTGAAGCTGGCAATTGCTTGCTTTATTTGTTCTCTGTTGCTTCTGTTAGTCTTGCTATAGGACCCACAGAAAGCTCATGTTTCTAAGAATAGAAGAATGAGCACAGGAATAGGATGTATGAGCCTGGGTTGCCTTGGTTTCAATTTCCCACTTACAAAATGAACAAGTTTCGATGAGTTCTCCAAAATCTCTTTCTAGGATAACATTTATTGAATCCAAACATTCTGTTTCAGGTTATTTCTAGTAAAAGTATCCGTTTAGTTAAGAAAATAAAAGAGACCCCCTACAAGCACCAAATTGAATAGGGGATATTATTCAGTTAAATTGGTTTTGACTGGAACTTAGCATCTTTTGCACAAACAATGACTCAGAAAATTAATTGGTCTTTGCTTTAATTAAGTAGTAATTCTATTTAATACAAACTAAAATGCCACATCTGAGTCAGTTTGCTGTAGCAAAGTGTAGTTAGTACAGGAAACAGCCCCATTTGTTGTGCAGAGCTGGGTGGGTAACTGAGGCACTGGGGTTCTTGAATCCCAGATAGGTACTCGGGGCTTGGAAACACACAAAGAAAAATTCCCAGAGGCCCTGGGTGCAGCCCTTTCTGATGAAATCTTGCATACCTTTACTTTCTTCATCGGATTACTCTGCCAGACTTGTTAACATTAAAGGCACAGGGAGACGTTTAATAACGATTGTAAGCTTTCCAGATGTACTTCCAGCAGCCACTTTACCCAATGTCCCCAAAATTCCAGTTACTGCTGGACAGAAGCAACTTCTTAACTCAGTTTTATGTGTAATTGCTTTATATCTGACTCTATAATGTCTTATTATCTTGACTTAATAAACACATTTAATAAAGGCCATTTGGTGTGTATACGGAAGGGGTTACAAAATGTGCAAACGCTTCGAAGGCCATAGGATAATCTTAGGTGATGTTCTTAAGGAGTTCTCCATATTGTTTTGTGATACAGGGTCTCTCATAGGGGTAGTGGTGACCAATTAGGCTAAGCTGGTTAACCATCAAGATCTGGGATCCACCTGTCTCTACACTGAGAAAGTGTACACTACCACTCCAGCTCTGTGTATGGCTTCTGGGAATTGAACTCAATTCTTTATGCTTGCAAAGCAAGCACTTTACCAACCAACAACAACAGAAAGCAGCTACTTCCTTAGACTTTCCTGCGTGCTAGTGCTTCAGAGCCTAGCTATGTTCAGAACCTTATGTTTACCACATGCACAAATGTTAAAATCTTGACTCTGCAAACTATAGTACCACACATCATTTCTGGATATCATTAGGTCATGAGAGAAGATACTACAGGAGTTGAATTCGTGACCTTAAGAAATGTCACGAAGAGAGCTCCATTGTGGTTTCACACCATGGGGGTACACTGGGAGAAGATGCTATCTCTGAGGCCGGAAGTGGATACTCACCAGGCACCAAATCTCTCAGTAATCTGACCACAGTTTTCCCATTTTCCAATAAATAAGTTTTTGTTGTGTATAAACTGCTCAGTCTAAAGCAGCTTGTTAAAGCAGTGTGAACAAGGATAATTTCCACTGTAACACAGTGATGATTGCTTGAGAAGAAGCATTTGTTTACCCTAAATCCAGCACTATATAATGTACATGTGAATTGAATCATCATGAGGTATTAAATTAAAAAACATTAAAAAACACAATTTATAAGTTTTTATGCCTCAGTCAAAAGGCAAATTTAACTTTTGAAAAAAGCTTCTAAAAATCAATGGTCTCTTCTGAGACTTAAGAAGCCTTTTTTGGCCAACATCACATCCTTCCTTTCCTTGACTCTGGACACTTCCCTGCTGTTGAGCCCATGCATAGCCTTCAGCTCAGCCTTGATGGCCACTTGAGTAATGTTTGTTTTGTCCCCAACTAAAGCTAACTGTACAGCTTTGTGTAGCTATTTGGTCAGTCAGGGTTTTGTCTAGTGACAGGTGATTTCTGATAGGTTTCAATATGTGACACAAAGGTATCGACATTTATATTTATCCCCATGTATGTGTCCATATATTGTTTGTCTCTGGTTTTCTTGAGCAGATATCAAGTCTGTTAACCAGGACTCTATCTAGCTCTGCATACTTTGTCTCCTTGCCTCACATTTTCCCTCCCCATAAAGAATTCTACGATTTTTTTTTGTTTGTTTTTAACTCAGATCTGTACACTGAGAATATTCTTCCTCTGTTCTGTCTTCTAGGTTATCACTGGCTGAAGCACCATGTACTGGGGGGGGGGGGGGCTTGCACTTTAAAAAGTCAATCCATTTGCAATCCACAATTGAGTTTTTCATCATGTCTCAACACCCTAGTGTCATAGATGTGGCCAGGGAAATGTCACTAGTAAAGGGGAGGTGGGCGCTGTGAGGGTCAGGGTCACATGTTCAGGCAGTGTTCCATGCCCCCTTCACAGGCTCAATCCCAACTTACAGGGGCCACCATGACCTCAGAGTTTTTTCAGACTCAAGTATCATTCACATCTCAGCATGAACAATTAGGCCTACTGGGTCCTTCTGACGTTATTTCACGGGTGTCTCAGAACACAAGTAATAAAGAGCAGTTCCAAAATCCCAGTTTGAGTTTCTTGTTGAAGTATTTTTCTTTACTCCAGATCAGTAGAATACTAAGAGGTTTTTATTTATTTTTTATTAAGGTTGTTTAACTTTCTAAGGCTGAAATCCTGGTGTCCTCCATAGGTTCCATACTGTATATTTCTCATATTATTGAGTCTAATATGTCTTTTGGCTAGAAGGCAGGACAGAATAGATTGGGGCCGGATTGGTTATCAAACTCTACTCTGTTCCAGGTTCTATCCAGGACTGACAGTGTTCTATGTCACTGAATACATAAGCCAGAATGTGCATCCCCAGAGTCTAAACAAGTCTAGAGGTGCATTGCTGTCTTTTATGTAGTGTGAAAGATAAAACTATTTGTTCTTTTCTTTGGAAAGATCATGTGTAAGTTTAAGTAATCACAAATGAAAACTCCTGCATCTATGTCAGGAAACATGATGGAATGGGTAGCGAAAGATTTTAAGAGCCAAAGTACCAGAAAGTATGCTTTAAAAAGAAATTTTTCATAAAACTGACCAACTCTTCAGTGCTCTTAAGTGTGTAAATATTCCTTCTTCCATTAGGGCTGGGCTATTGGGCAGAATTATAATGTGTGAAAATCAAAGAAATACTAATCATAATTAGAGCGTTCTTAAGTTACTTCATCATAGCAGGCTTAATGAATAGTATTAAATATCCCTCTATCTTTTTTTGCAAGAAGACTTATGCCATTGAATGCCCAACACTGAAGTGAATCATATTTTCTTTCCTGGAGAAACTCCTGATTAGGAATGTAACTTACAGACACCAAGGATGTATTTGATTAAGTGCTACAATAGACAGTGTGTGAGGATTCTGCAGAGTTCCCTAGGAAGGAGTGGGCATTAGCAGGGAGATGAGATTTGAATTGGGTCTAAGAGAAAATGAGACAGTAAGAAGAGGTTAACTTGAAGAGCAAATACAAAGAAAAAATCCAGACATGAAAGGTAGAAAATGCAACTTATCCCCTCAGGAGACTCCCTTCTTTCTACTATACTAGTCATCGCTATGTCGGCCTTTCAATGGCCCTCTCAGCTGACTGCACATTAGTATGCTCCTAGTGTGTATTTTTCATGTTCATGGGTGCAGAATTCCCAAGGGGGTGAATGCTGGACAGAGTCACTGGCCCAAAAAACAGACTCTGGAGATTAATGCCTCGTGGTGCAAATACAATTTATTGTGGAGGGAAATAAGGCTTTTTTTTTTTAACTGGAGAAAGTAGGGTGGTGCACAAGGAAGAGGCCCAATACTATTGGTCTATGCTTACTAGACACTTTAACCAGCCTACCTAAAATTTGTTAATCTGACAGAGACGGGTAAGGTCAGTAAAGAGCCAACCATCTAATAGCTTGTATATAAAGGCTCTTAGCCTATCCACATTGCTGATATTGGAGAACAAGTTTTCCTCAAAGACAAAGGAAGTAGAAGCATGGCCTTGGCAGGGCTTTTCCCACCATTGAGACTCACTTGCTACTCGATTTTCTGCAGGCCAAGGTACATGCCTCTCGGCATGAGTGCTGATATCTGTCTCTCTCTCCTGTTGAAGGGATCCCTTCAACACCAACAACCTAGAAACCTAATCTTAACTCTCTGATCAAACTCTCAGACCACTGCTTGTATATAATGTGATTCAAATTGAGCCTTTAGGAAATGTTTAGACAGTCAACCATGAAACCAAATGTGTAAGTATTTGGTCTTTACAACCCACTTCAACTCCACAATAAGAATCAAGGCACTGCAGAAATCACTTGCTCTTTAGACTAAATTTGAGACTCTTACATGGCGTGAGACTCCTGCTATAACCAGTCCTCACACATGGCACTCATTGTCTCCGAATTAGAAGGTCTGGGTTGGGCTGGACATTGTGCAAGTTTCTAGATGATGCTGATGTTACTCCAAGTAGTAAACTTTAGAAAGCCACTGTTCTAAAGTGCAGAACATCAGACAACTTTATAGTATACATCTTTTTTTGTATACTTTTTTTTTTGTTTTTCAAGATTGGGGTTCTCTGTGTACCCCTGGTTGTCCTCGAACTCACTCTGTAATGGGGATGTTACAATACATTTGAACATATATCAGATATTATATTAACTAAAAATCATTGCGCTGACTGCCTGAAGCCAACAGGATGGGATTTCAATACCTGAGCCAACCTGTGCGATTGTGTAAATAAAATTACTCCCTCTTAGCTTAATATAGATGGAGTTGCAGACAAAGAGGTCAATTGGATGCTCTACCAGATTGGAGGCGACATTAGGTATGGCCTGGTATCCCCTATTGATCTTCAGTTTCCCCACTGTAGGAGTGAACATGGCTCAGATAGGTAAGGCCAAAGGTTTGGGAGGAGTAAACCTTTGTATCTCTTTGGTCATGCAAATAGACTTCTAAAAGAGAGTTAGGAGGAGGCTTTTAAGAAAATAAACTTTGAAGACACAAGAGAAGTTGGAACTAGTAGATGGAGCTGGAACACGACATGGTACAAATTCTCCTGCAGTCTGTCTGCCTTGTATTATTAACCATGTCTGAGGTGTGTTTATTAATAAATCACTGAACAACATAATAATTTATCACTAAGGTGCCTCAAACTCAGAGATCTGCATGCCCCAGGCCCAGTATTTAATTTTTAAATTAATATTAAAGGATTCATAGTAACTTATACTGAGAATGGTCATACATACACATATACCTTTAATTCCAGCACTCAAGAGGCAAATGCAGGTGAATCTCTATGAGTTTGAGGCCAGTCTGGTCTATGTAGTGAGTTCCAGGTCAGTCAGAACTATGTAGAGAGACCTTGTCTCAAAAAACTAAATAATAATAATAATTTATAATAATTTAGAATGGTTGCAAGTGCAATAATTTCATAATACTGTAGATATTGACTGTGATGGCTAGTCTTGTTTGTCAACTCAACTATATATGATATTAACCAAAGCTCAAGCTGCTGAGTATGTCTGTGAGGGGTTTTACTTGATTGAGAAGACCCATCTTAAATCTAGGCCACACTTTCTGGTGGCAGCCAATATAAAGGACATGGAAGAAGGAAGCTCTTGCTCTTTGCCTACTTGCCCTCACTCTCTCTGGCAAATACATTCTTTTCACTGGCATTAGAGCCTACTTCTTCCAGAGTCTAGTGAATATTGAAGACCATCTGAAACATCCAGCCTCAAGGAACAAGCATCTATTAGATACTTGGACATTCCATTGGGCAACAGCCATTGTTGGAATAGTTGGACAATTGACTCTAAACCACTCTAATAAGCATATTTTTATAATATATATATATATATATATATATATATATATATTCATTCTATCAGTTCTGTTTCTATACTGAACCCTGACCAGTACAACTGACATTAAAATAAAACAACTAAATAGCCAATCTTTTAAATGGGCCTAGGAGAATGTAAAAGTAATAGTAAATAGTAGCATTACATATCTAACTCATCTTTTAAAAATAAAGGAGCTACCACTTCAACATTCAAAACAATTACAAATTTTCTTCTTTCAATTATATATTCATTATATTTCCTCAATGTTACTGTATCTTTTTTAAATGTCTTTTTATTTATGGGAGTCATTTTATATGATCCCATATTTCCATATCTAACAACGAAGCACAAAAATAAATTTGAGCTTATTTTCAACATCTTCAAACATGTAGACTATAGGGGTAAAACGTGACTTCTGAATCGAAGTGCAGAACAATTGTTTTCAGAATATTTTGATTAGTGAGAGTGGATTTTTTGTGCCGACATTTTAAATTATTCTTTTCTTTCTTGGGATTCTTGAAGGACAGCTTAGGGCCTTGAATATTTGGAAATGGAGGGGGGTGTTATGGCTTCCCTCTGATATTGTAAGAGGGGACAATACTACAAAGTAGACAACAAATTCAAAAAAGAAAGTATGGGGTGGGGAGATTTTTTTTTCTGAGGGTCTCCTCTGATTCCAAGATGATAGCACCCCTGTCATACACAGAAGGATGATGTTCTGTTACTATTTCCTCATTGTCTTCACTATATTCTGTGACCGACTTCTTCTGCCCTGGTCAAGCAAACCTTTGTCAAGGTTCTGCCATGATCTCATGAAGGCCGATCTACTATTAGTGTGCAGATGGATCTGAATATCACAGAGAACTGATACTGGAACAAAGTCAGCAATAGACTAAGGGATGCATACATGGGGAAGAAGAGAGTGGATGAGAGTAGCACTGTGAGGACCAATATTCAGAATTCACTGGCAAGTGCCAGGGTGTCCCGTATGTAAAGATGAGTTGGAGTTTGAATTCCACTTTGCTTTTTTTTTTTTTTTAAGTGAAAAGAAGTGTGTCTTGTGATACATCTCTCTCAGGCATCCTTGTGTCCTGCATCTGTCCTGGCATTCAGGGAAGAGTGCCTGCCCACACTCTGTCCATGGACCACTCTCTAAGGTACAGACGAATGTCTACAGAATAGCAGAACGAACACTCATGCACTAGGAAACTTGTCAATACAACACGCAGTTAAGGTTAGCATGAAAGGAGACAACAGGAATTGAAAGGATATATAAGGTGGTGTGTGTTGCATACCAAACAGTAACCTTTGTTTGCTTCCTTAGCCTTTTCTTTAGCAAGCAATATGGATACTTAGACAGAAAAGAATAGTAACAAACAGCTAGGTAACAAACACTAGTAACAAACACTAGGTTTGATGGTAAGGAATGAAAGTGGGTTTTTGGTGTTGAATATGTCTTGACAGGTTACCCGTAAGCTCAGTGGATACTTTCTACTCCAAAGACTAAAACACAAGTTTCCTGATTTAGGCTCCTGCAAGGAAAGTTTACTCAGGATTGCAACATGACAAACTAACAGCCCTGCTTTGAAGGAAACCGACAGCGTAGCTGCTGCCTCCAAATCAGTGCTGCCACGGACAAGCGTTCCCTGTCATTGCCTTTTCACAGAGTGCTTTTCTTTGCCTACCAGGAGTCAAAACAATGGTAACTGAGAAGCTGGCATCAGTGTGAGTGACAGTAAGTGTTCCAAGACAGCCGGTTGATTGATTGATGGACGACGATGGATGTTGTCTAAAAGAACAGAAAGCTGTGTTTCCTTTTTGAAACCATGCAAATTTGGACAACATAGGCCAGCAATCAGGCATTTCTAAATTTAATGTGAATGCCATTTTTCAAATAAATGAGCAGCGATCAAAACCACCGCCCACCAGGAATCACAAAATAATTCAAACATCAGAAGCTCTCTCACCTGCACAGATGACAAAGTCCCAGTTGATGAAATGACAATGACGAGCGCAGGGATGCAAATTGTAGCAAATGATCATCGTGGCAAAACCTTGAGCTTCTCCCTCAAGGTTCCTTTTGTTATTGCGTCCTTTAGATGTAGACCAGAGAGGGACCCCAGTCAAAAACTCCACTTTATTTCAAGTACAAAAGACTGAAGCCTTAATGAAGACAATGTCTGGGCATATTATGGACAGAAACATGACTATTTTCACTCTACAAATCCAGGATTTGTTGTTGTGGTGGTTGTTTGTATATTGTCACTATTTAAGTGATGTTCCAACAGGATACAGAAGTCCTGTTAAAATTAGGATAATTTAGTTTAGTTAATCCATAGTTTATTATATACATATAGAGAGAGAATATAAATACACAATAATGTATTTATATACAAATATTATAAATGTACTATATATTATATAAAATGTAATGTATTATACATATATATATACATAATAAATAATGTGATATATTATGCTTAATAAATAATAAATATGTATATATACATATATTTATTTACGTGTGTGTGTATATATATATATACACACACACACACACACACACACATATATATACATATATAGACAGACAGAGAGAAAGAGAAGGAGAGAGAGAGAGAGGTATATAGAGACATGCCAATGCTTCATCCCAAGGAAGGAATGATCCTGGAAATGCCTTAAGGAATGTGACCTTTGGGAAAGGGTACTGGCAAGAGCAAAGAACAAGAGACATAAGAACCTCATTCATCTTTTACCTTACTCTGACTCCCTGTTGGAGCTACTCCTAGACCAACTAGATCTGGAAAGCAGAGAGCATGTTGATATGGTCTGTCAAGTCAGGCTCAGGGCAGAGAGCTGATTGGCAGATGGTATGGGAGAGAAAATGGATGATGTCTGCCATAAAGTCACAGGTTATGAGCTATTTCTCCATGTGTATGGATATAAAAGCAAAAAGAAAAAAGAAACTGAGAGAAGCAACAGAAGTCTCTTAAAACATGCTTTAACAAAAAGCCAATCAGGGAATTATGGGAATTTTCCATCACCTTGTTGCTCTTGGATGTGTGGGATAGAATTTTAAGGGGCTTTGAGGTTTAGGAGTTAAAGTCAAGAATGGCCTTTAACACTGAAGCCATGGTTTATTTTCATTTGAGTATTTGATACACTGTGCCAGTCAACGGGAAGACTTGGCAGTGCTGACTGGTGCTGCCAGGGTTAGAGGAGCTTCTAAAAGAGTGCCCAGCTTTTGTTTGACTCTTGGCTTAGAGACTTCCCATAGTAGAGACAGAATGGTAATGGTCATGAATGATACCTATTCTGTATAAATGGAATTTTATAATAAAAAATATTTCGGTATCTTCATGCCCCATCAAATAACCGAGTCTGGTCTTACTTTAACTTATTTTTTGAAGATAAGAAAATTGGGTCTTGCAAAAGAAATGGTAACCCACTGTAATTGATCTGCTCTTTTAATTTTAAATATATGCTGAAACCCATGAACTGCTGAGACATCTGCCTGAGTATTGGCTGTGCTCTGATGTATTGGATGTCTATCAGGTAGTGCCAGAAGGATGGTCCTGCTGGGCCATGGTATCTCTCGTTAAAATATCCCAGGCTCCAAACACCAATAGACAATATTATTCTCCTCAACTTCTTGAAAACTTCTTATGTCTTCTAGAGTCAAACAATATTTGAGTCTGTTCTCTTTTCCAGTATTGATTCACTTTTGTGAAATACCCTTCAACAAGCCTTTCAACATATGAAGGTTTGACTTTTCCACTAGGCATAATTATTTGTCCACTGGAATATGAGTTCTGGCTCTGTACTATCACTATAGTACTTACCATTTTATACTACGTGTGGTATATGTAAAATATGGACACGTGGATGATACTGTAGTCTAACTGCTCTTAACTGGAGTCATCCTTGACATCATATGTGCATTATTTTGCACATATACTCCCATTTCCAGACTTTACAATCAGTCATTTTTATCTACACCATGTCATTTGTGAACTCTGGTAGCAGCAAGCAGAACTTTGTCAATTCCTTTTTGTATGCTCAGCATAGTCCTTGGCTCATCTTTTAGCTAGGTATAGGTTAGGTGGATTACTTTGAATGCTGCCTTTGTCAGTAGGGTCGGTCATCTGAAGAAAGAATGAGGGTCTTGATCATGGTAGAGAGCACAGTCAAGCCTAATTTACCCCTAAACCTAAATGTAAAAGAAGCATTCCCATTGTGTCAAATAGCAAAATTCAGTCCCTGGACCCCAGAAGCAGCTCCGTGGTAGCAGGGGCTTCAGTGGCAGAAGGTTGGAAACTTCCTTAGAAAAGTCCTCAGAGGTGGAAGTATAGACTATGAGACATCATTAACGTCAAAAATTCCACCTTTGAAGTCAGAGGCTTTGAAACTTTCACCCAGAGGTGCCAAAAAAGAATACAAGTCCTAGAGGCCAAGATGGTCCAAGCTTTCTGAACTGCAAGATAAAAGTGAGAGCTGGTAATCTCCTCCCCAACTTTCACAACATTTACTTAGGCTGCAAAAGCCTACGTTAATACATCAGAACTTCCCACAGAGCTACGCAGTCACTGCAGAAACACCTTCGGTAACCAATCCCCAGCAGAGGTCACAGCAGCAGTACAATGAGTCAGTCTCTCCACATTTTCACACCAAGACAGAAGAGAGCAACAACCTGCAGGCTGCTGGAGTCAGCTTAGCATTTGAATTGGCAGGAAAAGTGCAGACACAAGAAATCCACCTCCCTCCAGGAGAGCCTACTCCTTATGCTTATCCCATTGAGCTGTTTCCAAATCATTTCTAAGCAAAGCAACTGCAATTTCAAAAAGTCTGGGTACTAACAAGTCCTTGAATCACCTGGTTGTGAAACTCACAAAGCATAGAAATGCTTTACTACTGTGTTTTCAAATTCTATTGTACAAGTTAATGAGCACTCCGTGGAGAAAAATGAGATACAAGTGAGCGAAAACATTTTAAAATTACCTGAAGCAATAGCTTTGCTAGATTTTATCTATTGTACATGTACATCTATACACATAAATATAAACATACATGTATGTGTGTGTGTGTGTGTGTGTGAGTGTGTTTGTCAGGTGAGATAAGTTTCTATTCTACCATTTTTCACACCACAATTATACATGATTAAAGTCATTTCATGATGGTTTAAGATATTTAGTTATTTTTTTGGGGTTGTTTAGTATTCTGCATACATGTAAGTACTCTACCCAATTCAATCATGTTACGTATACAACTTATTTAAATGCCTCATTATAACAAAAGTTATGACAAGCATCCACTTAGCTATGCCTTTCCACACACCCTTACGTACTATTTTAAGTTTGAGTTGCTTGAAGTGGATGTGTGGAGTCAAGAGGCAGATGGGGCACCTGGGAAGCTCACTCCAGAGAGTGCACTGCACTTCTCTTTCACCAGGAGCATGAGAGTCCCTTACTTACTGATATCTTGTCCACAATTATCACTTTAAAATCTTAATACTTAAGTGTGAATTTGATGTCTTGTTTTAAATTTTGTTGCTTTGGTTTCTGTTAAGATTATTACTGTATTTCACTGGCCATTGGGACCTCCTTAAGAAATTGCTCTTCATGACTTTTGCCCGGATTTTGTTGTTGTTATGATATCTATTTCCTATAGATGTGCAAAAAGAACTCTTTACAAATTAAAGCTACAAGCTCTTTAAACTATTAATTCCATCCCATTGTTTTTCTAGTTTGTCATTAGCACTTTAACACAACGTTTGATGGACAAATCCTATTGAAGGGATGTGAACTGGTATTTGCAAGCAAGTTATAAAAGTGGGCCAAGACAAATGTCCAAAATGAAGACCCTTGAATAGATTGGGCTTCTGACATGGGAAAGCAGCCAAGCGCAGCACCAGGGGGTAGCTGCTGGTTCTCTAGCACACGTGTATGCACATTCACATTTATGGAAGTTAACAGCAGCATTTAACCATAGTACTTATGTAACACAAAGTGCCCACTCATGGTTATGACTGACAGATAAATACAATTTCAGTATGAATCTTGCTTAATATTTTTATATATTAATAAGAAGAAACCATTAAAAGTATTCTTCAGAATTTCGGTTTTAAAGAATTAAATGACTTGTTTGTGGTATCAAGTAATAGTTTAAAATAATGTCTCCTCACAGATGTGCAATATATAGCTATAGACACTGTGATTTTATTTTGCATCATTAGATTGACTCCACTGCTTTTTATCTACATAAAGTATTTTTAATCTGACTGTTCTTTATTAGTATTTTCCTATTTGCCAATAATTTTGTTGTATTTTGATTGTATCTTTGTCTAATTTTCTTCATGTGTATATATATACACACATATATATGTATATATATGTAGTTCTTTGGGTTCTTTGAGATTCGGGTGAAAACAGCTTCTACTCTTTAGTCTTATTCTACTTTTCCCATTTCTGTTGTATGTTTTAAAATCAAGAGTATTCCAATTCATGAATTTATTTAAAAAAAATTTGTTTCTGCTACTAATCTTAGCTACTACAGTTTCCATTTCAGGCTTTATAGCTTCCATCTCTAGAAGTGTCTAAAATTCTGTCCTCCATTTTTCTGTTGAAGAGTTCTACATTGCCTATAGTTTCCACAACACATTGAAAGCAATCATTATAATGTGAAAATATTTTTGAATGATGATCCTATACCCTTAGCCATCTTGGTCAATTTTAACTGATTTTTTTTTTCTTGTCATAGTGGATTTTATGTTTTTGATTCTTTGCTTTCCTCCTTTTTTTTTTTTTAACTGAAAATATTAACAAATGGAGAATTTGATAGTTTTATATTCCTAAAATACATATTTTGGTTTTGTTCTGTTAAGTTGCTTGGAAATGGTTTTTGTCTTCTTGGATTGTACTTTTAACCTTTACTAAGGTACATCAATATGGCATTTAGTAGGCATCTTCTCAATCCTTCCTGCCCTCCTGACTCAAGAAGTGAATTTATACAGTGTGTAAGAATTTGGGGGAGAATAGCATGCTGGTATAACCCTTTCAGTATCCATGTAGTTATGAAAGAACGTATCTTAAAAATTGAAAATGACATGGTTCCATTTTTCTTGGTATCTCTAGAAGGTGAGAGCAATGTGTCCTAGACTTTAAGGTTCTATTGATTTCTTTACACAAAAAGGAAACAACAGCATTTCTCATCTAAACTTTGTTTTGCCACAGGCAGGGTTTCTCCACTGTAACTCTGGCTCTCCTGGAACTCACTCTGTAGGCCTTGAACTCATAGAGATTTGCCTGCTTCTGCCTCCTAAGTACTGAGATTAAAGATGTATGCCACCACTGCCCAGCTGAGAAGTTATATTTTAAAGTTCAATCACCCTGTCAGGTTTCATAACTAACCAAACAGTAGTATGGCTGAATTTAACAACCATCTCATTTTCATTTTCCATTTAGCCTGTTAGTTCCAACACAGGCATATCTGTAGGAGAAAATGAATGAAATATTCAAATGGATACAAAACAAGGTATTTAGTAGAAAAAAATAGTAATATTCTCTCATGTTCTATGTGGATGTGGAATGTATGAAGACTCTAACAACATCTTCAAAGTACTCATCAGGACAACAATTCTTTGAAAGCAGAACATGTCTTTTTTATTTTTATTTTCAAACAGTATGGCTGTTTTCCTCCTTCTTTTTAAGAGTTACAAACACTTTGGTGATTAATTTTATTGTTGAATGGGTCTAGCCCTTTTCTGAAGGTTAAATTTTACTCAGAGTTTTGGTTCTCAACTTTCCTAACGCTGTGACCCTTTAATTCCTCATGCTGTGCTTACCCTCCTCCCCCCAAACACAAAGTTATTTTTGTTGCTACTCCATAACTTTAATTTTGCTACTGTTATGAGTCAAAATGTAAATATCTGAAATGCGGACAGTTTTAGGTGACTCCAGTGAAAGGTCATTCAATCCCCAAAGGGGTTGTGACCCACAGATTGAGAACTACAAGTATAGAGATTTTTTTTTAAAGGAGGTTAAGATGCTTTGGAAATCTTTAACTTATAACATAAACAAAGTAAGATCCTGTAATTTCAGAGGGGAATGCAAAAGTAATGAATATTGAAATTATTTTATTGATAGCAAAAGCAAATAATGGGCTATGTAGACCTGCTAACCCGGTTAGAATTTCAGTAGGTTTTATTGACCAGGGATTATCTCCTCTATCAAATACAAATTTGATTTTGGAGGCTTGATCCTTCTACCATGCTATTAAGCTTGTTTTTGAAGTCCAGACAAATAAGAATGCTAACTCTTCTCAATGATAACCTAGCCCCCAAATGCAGAAGTCGATTATGAGATGTTTTCTGGAAATCATACTGTATTTTGAAAATTAGATGTTGCTATTAATTTGGTGGTGTCCATATGCTGCAAAAGTTTATTTTTAGTTATGTTTAAAATTGTTGTTTTGTGTATTATTGGGTGAAGGGCTGCCTAGACCTTGGCATTTGTATGCCTGTAGGTGTTGGGCTTCATATAAAAGATGTTTGATTCCTCACAATCTGCAAATGTTATCAATAGAACACCTGAGGGGCTTAGGTATCAATAAAAAACCCTGAGATGAGACATTCATGGTCCTACCTTCCAGGGTGGCCCTTGCCATGATAGTGGCTCCCGGTGCTGAGGTCTGGCAGGGTTTACATCTATGAAAACACCTCTTTGTACTGTTTTGTGAGTCGCCACAGTAGATGTACAACTACATCTATATAGTCTTTGAAGAAGATAAAATTCTACAAATGAAGAGAAGTAATCAATAAAGAGTGTTAGTTTGTCAAATATCAAAGTAAGGGACAAACTTAGGACTTAACTCCCTGACCAAGCAATAAGCTTCCTCCAATTCCCATTATGTTGTTCTGTAACTACCACTTGGTATTGACTTAATATTGGTTTACTTCCTGAATGACATGAGATGATGAACAATGTCAAAACAGAATAGATTTCAAAGGCATAAAAACGTAGATTTGAATTTGGGTTTTGCATTTATTGTATGCTTAGCTTAAACAAATTATTTACCTTCTTAGTCTCAGCTTCTGAACCATAAATATCTTCCCTTGAGAAAAGTAAAATCTGCTATAAGATATTATTATAAGGATTAATTTAGATAATGTTTGGAATCCTTTAAACACTGGTCGTCACACGGTAGGCTCTAAACAAACATTGGTTCTCTCTCTTTCAAAAACAAAATAGCATTGTTCTTAACCCATGAAATCTCTGGGCATAGAAACCCAGCATGAACCCAGAAGGATAAAGAAGAACATATATGCTCATAATGCACACGAGAGGAGTGGCAGTCAGTCTCAGGTTGGAATGGGAGACTTGAGGACTTCTAGTACAGCCTCTGCCTCCCATCCCTGTTTCTATCTGGTAGATACTTTATTTACTTAGATCGTGCCTCCATTCCTAGTTGCCAAAATAGGAGTGTTGGCAAATTTGTCAAGATCGAGGGACTGAGTCTAATTTTCTGGTTTCAGATTGACACATCTGAGTCTAATTTGTCAATTCAATACTGTACCAGTGTTTGAGGGGGGGGAAGGAGAACACCATTATTGCTTCAGCCTGGGTATTGTGCCCCTCCAAGACTTGATAAAGAAATCTGGAGGTACTATTAAAATTCCCACTGGAAATATACACTCAGGCATAATGTAAGGTGAAGAAGAAAACTCCCAAAAGATACAGAAAGCACACAGCAAATGCATAAGCTCTCAGTGCACAAGGCAGTACCACCTTCTTTTATGTACAGATATAGGTAGTAAAATGGGAAAATATGTGTCAAGAACCAGGCACACACAATTGACACAGTAATTTCTTTGAGGGGGAAGTTGGGAAGGGTAAACAAAGAGGAAACCTAAATGTACTTCTTATGTTTTAGTTAAAAGATAAAAATAAGAAAAGAGACTGGGAAAAAGAAAACAGAGATGATGAGAATGGGAGAGAACATGAAGAAGGGATTGAATAAAGGGAAAAGAGTATGGGAGTAATTGACAGAGAGAGACAATACAGAAAGATCTGTAGAAACTATAAGGATGTTTTCTTCATAAAGATTATTTATAGTATATGTATGTATACATGTATGTTATGTGTATGTCCATTTGAAGGTATGTGCGCATGAGTGCAGGTTGCCATGGCAACTCTGAGCTACCCAATATGGATGCTGATGGTGGGAAGTGAACAGGTCCTCTGCTGGTGCAGTATCCATTCTTAAACACTGAGCCATTACTCTAGCCTCAACAAGAGTGGTTGGCAATGATGTCAAAGGCTCAAATTTAAACTGGGTGAAGAAGGAAATGTTGGGGCATCTCTTCAGGAAAAACATTTCCAGAAGCTCTTTCACGGCTTTTAAGGAGTGTTAGTTACAGGAACACTTAAAGTTGACTATATTTCAATGCTCATTTACATTCTAGCTACGGCTGCTCTTCCTCAAATTCAGTGCAGGTATGACATGGGATCACTTGCCTTACCTGGCTTTACAATATTTCAAACTTCCTATTGATACAGTTGTACATCTAATTCAATCAGAGAACTCTGTTTGAAAAATTTTACATAACAGAGCCCTCTACTAGCACCAAGGTTAAGTTTCCAATAAAATGTTGAAACAACTAGCAAATAAACAACACAATCTATATGTGAAAAGATCTGGAGCTAAGTAAATATAAGAAAGACACAGATCTCAGATTAAATTCAATAAAAAAAACAAAAACAAACAAATGAATACACAAAAAAACGTATGCCTGCCAAGAAAGGGTAAAATAAGCAGGATACCTGTGTTCCTATAAAGACATGAAGGACGGCAGGAGGGGGCATTTATGTGTATGATATGTCTATATTTTTTACATGCTCCAATAAAATAGAGAAGTGGAATAACATGTGAATGATAAATTTTGAGCTTGCAATTTGCATGAAAGAATAAGTGTTCTTTCTTTATGTTTTTATTAATTCTTTGAGAATTTCATAATATGTGTTCCAATCACATTGCCCCCAACTCCTCCTTCCAGATCTACTCGCACTTTCCTACCTTGTGAAATGAGTAATTATTGCAGCTCTCCTGGTTGGGTAAGATTCATAATTACTTGCTCCTCCAATAGCATGTATGGCATCCGCCCATTCTCTGAAAGCTAGCCAGTAGGGATGAAACTTCTAACCAATGCTGGCTTGATTTCCCCATGCTCTATGACTCAAGTGTGGTGTCTTCAGCAATAGATTCTTATCTTCAAGTTCTGGAGGATAACCAATAGCTTTGGGACTGACTTACAATGTTTGGGGGTCTATAGACCTCAATTGGCAACAATTCTGAGAGAGGTAAGCCATTTTTAATATAATTCACATAAAATTTCAACACAATTATTCTCAGGATGTTTTAAAAAAACAAATGACAACAAATTCAGGCACGGATTTGGGAACAGAACACTTATTTACTACCCATGGGGATGTAAATTGGTGCAGCCTGTATAGGAATCGTTGTGAATGTTCCTAAAAAGCTAGAAATAGATCGACCACATGATCCAGTGTGCCACTCGTGTTGAGTGTGTACCCAAAGGACTCTATGTCCTAATATAGAGATACCTGCTCAGTCAGGTTATTGCTGTTATGTGTACAGTAGCCAGAAAGCAGGAAAAGCATAGATATCTACCAAGTGATGAGAGAGTAAAGAAAAACGTGGTATGTATATACAATGGAATAGTGGTTTTCAGCCTGTGGGTCCTGGCCACTTTTGGGGTTGAATGACCCTTTCACGGGGAGCCTAAGACTGTTTGCATGTCATATATTTACATCACAATTCATAACAGTAGTAAAATTACAGTTATGAAGTAGCAATAAAAAAAATCTTATGGTTGGGGGACAACACAACATAAGGAACTATATTGAAAGGTCATAGCATTAGAAGGTTGAGAAACACTGCAATTGAATATTATTCCCCTGTTAAGAAAAGTGAAATCATGATTACAGGTAAGTGGATGGAGAAGGAAACATTCATTCTGGGTGAGGGAACCCAGGCCCAGAAAAACAAATATTGCATGCTTTCTCTCAATTGTGGGTCTTAGCTCTGAGTCTTCTGATAGGTCTTTCATCTGTAATACTTACAGAAGTCTTTTTAAAAAAGTAGCAAGGGGCCGTGGGGGTGAGGGCATATTTTTAGAGAGGGGAGACAGAAATCTATGGTTTCAAGGGTTAAAGAGAGATAGTAAAACAGAAATGGTTAAATTGGGAAGGGGATGTAGGGCAGGCTAGAAAAGGAAATATATATAAGGAGGAATGACTAATACTAAAGACATTTTGGAAAAACTCATAGGAAAAAAACAACAAAAAATTTAGCTGGGCAGTGGTAGTGCACGCCTTTAATCCCAGCATTCACTTGGGAGGTAGAAGCAGGCAGATCTCTGTGAGTTTAAGGCCAGCCTGGCCTATAGAATGAATTCCAGGACAGCTAGAGTTACAACAGAGAAACCCTGTCTCAAAAATGAAAAAAACAATAAAGTCATATGGAAACCTAGCATTGTAGGAGGTTTTACACACACACACACACACACACACACACACACACACACACACACACATTTACCTTATAATGTGGGCAACAATGACCCTACTAAATACCATAGGCCAAAAAAATAATAAAAAAATGAGTATTCTTATTTTAACCCAATAAGAGAACATACGACTCAATGTTTATGCTTTATTTATTTTATAGAAAGATGAAAAGGAAAATCATTTTAAAAGCTCGTACTTGATGCACTGGACATTACCCCAGAAAAATCTTTTGTCATTTACTATTGGCTCAGTACCACATATATGTGAAACTTCATGTCTTCACTCTTTATGAAAGAGAAAAAAAAATCGATGTGTGAAATATCAGACCCATTGGAGCAATCAAAATTATTTGGGTTGAATTCTATGATGATTCTTTTGTGAACAACTGCAGAAGGTTGAGTGACCATTATGTCGGTTGGCTTTTGTCTGTTTGATACCAACTAGATCAGGCTGGAAGAAGGAACTTCAGTTGGAAATTACCTCCATCTGATTGACCTGAGGGAATGTTTGTGGGACATTTCCTTGTTCAATGATTGATGTGGAAGGGCCAGCCCCCTGTGGGTGGTGCTGCACCTGTCCAGTTGTTCCTGTGTTATATATGAATCAGGCTGCGAGAGCCTAAGAAACCAAGCCAGTAGGCAGTGATTCTTCATGGAGTCGACCTCAGTATCTCCCTCTAAATTCTTGTTTGAATTCCTACTCTGACTTCCCATCATGATGGACTATAAAATGGATGCATAAGATGAAATAAACTCTTTCTCCTCAAGTTACTTTTGGTCTTTATTATAGCTATAGAGAAACCATAGTACAACAATCAGAAAGAAAGGATGGAAACACAGATAGTGACATCAGTGAGTTGTGAACAGGACAGCTATTTAAAGGCCTTCTAAAATGTCTGCACTTAAGAATTTTAGCTGGGCAATGGTGGTGGTGCATGCCTTTAATCTCAGCATTTGGGAGGCAGAGGCAGGCAGATCTCTGTGAGTTTGAGGTCAGCCTGGTCTACAGAGTGAGTTCCAGGACAGCCAGAGTTACAACAGACAACAGAGAAACCCTGTCTCAAAAAACAAACAAACAAACAACGACAACAACAAAAGAATTTTAGACTTACATTTTTGTACTACATACTAAATATATTGATTTATTTTTCCTGTAATATTGTTAAACACAATGAATGAATTGAAAATGTGAACAGAGACCTACTGATCCTTTTTCATCTTGTTTACATTCTATTTTTTTGGAGCGGGCATTTGAGGGATCATAACACTTTACAGAACATCTTGAGCCTCTCTCAAAGGAGAACATCGCTGCTTTTCCATTCTAACTTTGGAGCCATGTTCCCTAGAGACTCTCACCATGACTCACTCTCGATCGAACCCTATCAACCTGAATAATTCATGGAACTTCTGAGCTTCCTTGTCACACTCAAATATGGAGAGACAGTCAAACTATGACTTAGTTTGTTCTCTCTCTTCAGAGAGCATCTGGCTTAGGAAGGTGCTAAATCACATTTCATAAAGCAACCAATTAATATTTGAAGCAAAAGAGGACAGGTCAGAGCTCTTTCAAGGTGCCTATTGAGAGAGAGCTCTTGGCATTCACATTGCATCAATTCAAAAAGGATCTCATTAATGGACACTAGCTCTTGCCAAGGCACTCTGTAATATGATGAGGGGACTTTTGCTTCTGAGACACCTGTTTGAATTCATCTCAAGGAGATAAATAGCGAGAGTTATGGCTACTAATATGAAGGGAACTAACAATGGATTAAGGTTTAAATCCAAGGAACAGATTCTCTTGTCATAAAATTACCCATAACTATGAACCAGATAGTTAGATTCGGAAAAAAGCTGCTACACAGGTTCACATGTAACCCAGACATATTACGAAGGAAATGTGTGGCCTCAGCATAACAGTTACACAAGGTACATGAAGGATGGCAAGAGCATTGATAAAATACTAAAATTCTAGAAACGATTCTGTTGTGCTTTCCTGTTTTCATTGTGACTAGTTATTTTAGAGCTGTCTTCAACATTTTGTGTCACATCTCTGAAGTTATCTATTTCTAAAAATGCTTTGGCCTTTTAGTGGCAAACATGTTTTCAGCACCACAACAAAACTCAATATAACTTCTCATACATGCTATTTCTTCAAGAAAAATTATTGGAAAAATATACAAACCTCCATCTATTTAAACTTATCTCGATATCATACCAATACTTCTAATTCTTTTTCTGATAAAACTAATCCATACTCACCTCCTCCTGTGCTGTATCTATCCTTTCTTTATTCCAAATAAGGAGAATCATAGTCCTTCAGGCACTTACCTAACGGAAGTGCCGTACCCCTCAGTTGCTCATTTCCCTTATGACTTACGACACATCCAGCAATTTGAACCTGCTGTCCCCAACATTATTAGAAAGGACAGAGAAGCAAGCTTTTCTTAGGAACTTCCCATTCTCTTCCCATTTTTGATGGTTGTGCTGTATCCATTGTCTGAACATATGACCGTTACAGCTCTCATTTTTTACTTTATTCTTAGTTGTTTGTGTTCATCATTTTTCATAACTATGTAAAAATACCCAAGGTAAATAATTTAAAGTGAGGAAAGATTTGTTTTTGTTCTCATTTTCGGATATTTCAGTCCATAGCTGCTGGCTCTGTATACCATGGATGAAGAATAAGTTTCAAAGTTGCTCACTTTATGGTGTCCAGAAAGAGGTAGAGAAGGGCCTTTGGACCAAGACATACAGCTCTTCAACGTCAAACCACCTCACGACACAGTTCCTCTAACCAGACTTCACCTCCTAATGGCCCATTCACTTATGAATATATCAGTAAATTCATCTGTTGATGAGGATAGCATCCTTATAACCCAAGTATCCGTTGAAGTCATCACCA
The DNA here is from genome assembly GCA_026225945.1 of Cricetomys ansorgei. NCBI lineage: Eukaryota > Metazoa > Chordata > Mammalia > Rodentia > Nesomyidae > Cricetomys > Cricetomys ansorgei. Next base: position 55,741,312 of record JAMJFZ010000242.1, read on the forward strand.
ACGTGGGTCTACTACTGTTTCATATTCAACCCAGACCAGATGATGATGTCTGTCTAATAATTATGACTTTCTAAAATTTTTTTCTCTAAAATACTTCCAAGTTCCCGCATATTACTAACTTTGTGCTTGCTTTTTTTTTTACTGAAAGTCACTCTTACTGGATAGAAAAATTCTCAGCTTATATTTTAATGAGAAGCATAAGCTTGCTGTACCACTTTTTGACAAAAAGGATCACTGTTGAATAGTTTGATATTGGTCAAACCCTGCTGTGTTCTTGTAATGCTAAAAAAAAAAAAAAAAAAAAAAAATGGCTGGCTTCATAAGTCTTCTTGGTTCTGATTTTCTGCTCCAATTTACTTGTCTCTTCTCTTCCCTTTGTCTACATATATCTTTGTTCAGTTTGGGTTTCAGTTCTTCTCTTCATATGGCTCCTTTGGGAAAGAATTGCTGGATTTCTGCACCATGCATTTACAGGCGAACCATTGCACAAGCCCATTTTAGTCTTACTTTCCAGAGCGGGAGCTCAACACATCAGTCTTGGCAGATTCACTAGTTGCAGCTGTTTTCAAAGTTGACCTAATATGTTTTACAGAGAATACCCATTACTGGTGTGGATATTTTCCCCTTTTGGCATGTAGACTCCCTCTGTATTCTCCTGTAGGTTGATATCTTACAAAGAGTAGCACATTTTAGAACTAGTGGTGTCTCTTTGTCATCTAAACTAATTGCATATGTTTTTTTGTTTTTCCTGGGCTTCTTTATCTTCTGTTTTGCTGTTATTCTCCAGCTGCTCTGATTTTTACATAGAAGGTTTACATCATCATTTTCCGTTACTGTCTTTCCACAGCCATACTAATCTAAAGTGCTTTAAGGAAATTACTGAATTCTAGATAATCAATCCTATTCTTTTTTATAAAACTAGATTGTAGGAGATAAACTACCTTGAGCTCAAATCAAAGCAGAGTTAGAAAATGTTACACACTAGTTTACCAAGCTGGAGTTACTGAATAAGATTTGCACCATAGCAGAGGCATCAAATCACTCCTGTCTTCTTGGGCAACATGACAGGTGGGAAAAATATTAAGTGATGCCACGTGGGACCCACAGACAAGCTCAACATGAAGGACATTCTCCAGAAGCCCTGACCCAGATTGTCTGAAGGAAATGACAAGTCAGCAAATAGAGATAAGAAACATTACTACCCACAAGCACTGTGTAAACGTATTCCAGTGTGCTGTTTTTCCATCATGGTTGAAGGGGACAAAGAGGAAAGGGTTTCAAACCAATGTGACTATTTCAAGGAAGTATTCTCATTTTCTGCCTGCTGTGAAGGGAAATTGCTTATAGAATCCCAATAACTCTAAGGAAGCTCGTGCCACAATTTTAACATTGAAGGAGACTTCTGGGTGAAGCTCATCTTAGAAATAGCATCATCTTTTTCTCCATTAGTCATTTTCTAAAAATATAATTCTGAACTTTAAAATGTTTCAAGAACGATACTGAGAATATGTTTCCTGAACAATTACAGGAGCTGTTTCTGTAAATTCATGCCATCCTTGGCTAAATTAACAGGAAATCTCAATGAAATACTATAGCATTCATCATACATATCTATCTATCTATCATCTATCTACAGTTATATATTTATTTATTTTTTCTTGTATGCAACCTATCTTCATATAGCAATGTATATTATGCACACACATACACACAAACACACACACACACACACACACACACACAAATGGCAACGGCTCATTTAATACAGATGACAAGACAGTTATAAAAATGAGAAAAGAGCTGTCTGTTCATTACCAAAATCTGATACTCAGAGTGAGTTTATAGTTCAGTTTCCAAAAGTGTCCCTCCAGTTTTAAAATAAGAAGTAACAGTCTATGTTTGCCTTCACTGGTTTTCATGTTCCCTAGTCTCTCTTTCCCCTTCTAACCTGGATACTTTTGAAACATACTGCTCTGCCCTGTCATTGACTCACTATGCAGATATGGAGTGGGTAGATTTCTCTGCCCTCAATGAATTTTGTCTTAATTTGCAAAGGACCTAAGCAGAATGACCTACAAAACTCTATCATTAAAATGTAAAGTTTGTAATAAATTTACTCTATTTGTGACTGTAATTGTGTGTGTGTGTGTGTGTGTGTGTGTGTGTGTGTGTGTGTGTGTGTGCGCAAATCTAGGTATTCATTCTTCAGTTTAAGAGCCTGGAGATTATTACATGTGAGTCTGCTCATACCAAGAGAGTGAACTGTCAATTATAGGTCAATAGCCTACTCTTTAAAGGACAGTAACACACTAACACACACTTTTGAGTATTTTTCAGCTTCAAGAAGACAATGCCAAAGACAGAGAGTTCAGTTTTATAACAAGACTGGCTAAGGTTTAAGCTCATTAAATCAAGGCTCTATTAAGAAATCAGAATGAGTTGACTGCAGCTGAATCTGGATAGACATTTAATGTAGCATTAGACTTGGGATATGCAGGTTGTCTCTAACCAGAAATCTTCTAATCCAGTGAGAACATGACTTCATACTACAGTCAATCAGGAAGTTTCTGCTTCTTCAAGTGGGCCACTGTGCTCAGCAACTTGGTTGAAAGCAAACAAAACCAATCCTCATAGCTGGTGACTTGATTCTACCAAAGTGAACAAGAAGCACAAGATCCTGTTACAACTAAGAAAGAAAAATCACTATTAAGTTGACTCAATTGCCAACCCACACACACACTCCCTCAAACCCAAAGAGAGTTAACACAATCCTGAGGTGGTCCAGTGGTTTAACCACAAATACCCTGGCAGCCACAGGATTTAACTTTAGTTTACACAACTGAAATGGGATGGTGGGTCCCGTGGTTAGCACAAGGAAGGACAGAGACTGTGATGGACAGGTGTCCACAGGGTCAAATAATGCCACATCTGCCTTCATAATGATACACTGAGTGTCCCATACTGTAGCATGAGAGGGAGGGGGGGAGAGGGAGAGGGAGAGGGAAAGGGAGAGGAGAATGAGAGAGAAGTGGAGGAAAGTTCATTCAATAAAATATCTAGTATACACTGGGACTGAGAATTTATGGGGTAGGTAAGGTAAGAAATGTGATAAGAATAAAAGATGAATAAGCAATGAGTGTGTTCCCTCTAGACTGGCTGTAGCACAGAATGGAAACTGCTGTATTCAACATGAAATAAAGTCTATACTATACGATATAGGAAAAGAAAAATGTCTGATATTAGTAGACTACCAGTGCATTCACCCCAAATGGAAGAAAGGGGACTGGCCAAGTGGCTTAGTGGGTTAAAGTGACTGGCACGCAAGCTCAAAGACGTGAATTCGGGCTTCAGAACCCACATAAAGAAAAAGATGAGTGACTCTGCAAAGCTGTCCTCTGAATTCCACTAACCCGAAGCCTATAGTGTGTGTGCATGCCCTCATACAAATCAGGCACACACACACACACACACACACACACACACATTAAATTCTTTTTTAAATGAAAGCAGAAAAGGAGGAAGGAAGAAAGGAAAAAGAAAGTAGGGCAAATGAAAGTGGTTATTTCTCCAGGCAAAGAGCAGATGTCCTCATTCACTTACGTAAGGACACCAAAAGCTTGATTTCCTGGAGAGGAGTGATCACACCGAGGTGGAGTAAGGGGAAAGCAGATGGAGGGAAATGAAGTAACACCTCTGCTATGTGGGAGGAGTGAGTACAGAAGCCCTCTCGGACTGCGGGGTAAGTACAGCTTTTAACAATGTGTCATGTTGATGAACTAGAAACTGTTCAGCTTCTCAATGTAAAGGCAGGCTAAGTAGAATGAGCTGGAAACACTAGCTACCTGGATTTCTTCATTATATTTTGTGTATATGTATCAAGTAATTATACTGTACTTCATAGGTACACATTAGCTAAGGTCTATGTGTAACCAATTTTTTTATTTTCTTATTTTAAAATTATTGTTATTTACAGTATTTGCTATCTAATACTGGCATTTAAAAATATTTTGTTGGTTCTCCCTCCTCTTTGTACCCTTCTGTTCTCCATAGCCTTCTTCCTGGTTTCATGCCACTTGTATCCTCTTGCCCACCCATTCTCTACCATTTCTTTCCTGCTTCTCAGAGCCTCCTTTCTAGTTTTATAATTTATACACACTCATCTCACTTCTATGCACGCATATAAACACTATAAACTAGAATCTGTGTACGAAAAAGAACTGTGATTTTTGCTTGAGTATTGAGTTACCCCCCACCCTCAGTACAGTATTTCCCAGCCCCATCCACTTTCCTACAAATCTCATGATTTCATTTTTCTTTACAGATCGAGCATAGACACTGCATTGCACTTCATTCATCTCTTGATGGATATCTAGATATCTTTCCTTGCTATTGTGAATAGAGCAGAAGTAAACATCGATGTGCAGGCATCTCTTGTGATTGGATACAGAGTCGTCTTTTTACACGGCAAGGGTAATATAGCTGGGTCACAAGGGAGTTCTAGTAATTGTTTCAGGAGCTTCCACACTGGTTTCTATAAATGCCGTTCTAGCTGACACTTTCATCAGCAGTGACCAAGGAAGGGTTGGTCCTCTTCCTGACACCCTCACCAGGATCTGTTGTCGTCCCTTTTCTGGATGGTTACCATACTGACTTGGGGTGATATGAAATGTCAAAGGAGTATTGATTTTTATTTCCCTAATGGCTGAAGATGTTGGAATACTTTTAAAAGAACTTATTGGCCATTTGTGTTTCTTCTTTTGAGAGCTGTCTGTTCATTTTATTAGCCCACTTCTTCATCTGACACATTTGGTTTCCTTGTGTTTAATTCATTGATATTAACCTTCTGGCTGACATATGACTGATGTTCTTCCATTTTGTAGCCTTCCGTTTGCTCTGCTTACAATTTATTTTTCTGTGCAAAATGTTTGAATTTCATATGGTCCAATTGGCTAATTCTTCCACTTTTAACTTCCCCTTTCTACCTCTATTTTTTGTTTCTTTGTTTTGTGTGGGTCTTCCTTAAGGGGTGTCTTCATTAGGAATTATTCTAGTTAGGAAAGGAAACATACTGTTATCTCCCATTTATTATTGGAAGCCCTGGTTTTGTTAGCAGCAGGAGACCCATTTGCATGACACGTGTGTATGGAATTATGGTTATTGATCGATGACAGCAGTGTTGGGGGACTGGTTAGAGGAGTGGTTGGTTCATAGTTGTTTTCTTTTTTTCTTTTTTTCCTTTTGAGTTAGAGCAAGCCGTATCAGTATTTAATGAGTACTAATACAATATTCATTACAGTGAAATGAATAAAGAACAGGGAATGGAGAAAACAGAGGGTACATTGTGACTGAGTTATAGACAAAATGTCAAATAGAAGGTTTTTATGAGTACAGAAAAATGAGGGACAGTCACAAAGGTCTTTTCTTGTGAGATGGGGTTGAAACATAGTTGGTTGACAATTAATGAACCGAATTAAAGTTAGTTAAATTAAACAACAACACAGAAAAACAAAATTACTGAAATGTTACAGACAAAAGGCATAGACAAAAACAAAGACATGATTGCATATTTTAAAAAGGCAGAATGAAAACATACATACCAACCAAAACAACAATATATAAAACAACATAGCAAGCAGACAACAGCCCTGTTCCAGTCTGGGCTCTGCATTTGTTTCAGAGTCTTCCAGGATTCTTCTAGATATTCTTGGAGTCATAACTGTATAATGTTTCACCATGGAAACCACAGGTACTGTTTTGAGGGTTGGGGTGGGCTGAGGTGATCTGACCTTGGCTAGACGACAACAGGACGAGGGACAGGGCAGAAATCTTAGCATATGTGCCAACCTTCAAAATGCTCAAGAGGGCCTAAAACCTTAGGGTAAATGCACACTGATCTATAGCTAAAATGTTTTGCAAAAGCCTCGTTTGGGCTTTGGAACAGGAAATGTCATGGAATTTGTACTGAAAAATAAAATATTAGAACCCTCAAGTAATTAAAGTAAAACCAGCTAGGCCTTGGGAAAGCTCTTTAAAGAACTTAGTACATAACTTCTTGTTCTGAAATAAACTCTCTTTGCTCTGTGTCCCACTAAATAAAATACTATAGTACCATATAGGAGGAAGATATGTAGCCAATAGCTACTGTGCAGTCCACAAAGAAGACAAGGAGGCATTTTCATAGATACAAACCCTGCCAGACCTTAGCAGAGGGAACCACATGTCATAGCAAGCACCATTCTGGATAATGGAAGCATAATCATCTGATCTCAGGTGTTATTATTGATACAAAAATTCTGCCCCCTCATCCAAAGGCCTATTTGCATAAAAAAGAAAACTTGTAGCTTATTCTCAGCCCACAATCCTTCAGCAGTCAAAATATGTCACCTCTATGGTAGGGAAGCTCAAAGCCCAAGAGGATCCTATAACCCTTTAATGGCCAAGCTATGTTACCTTTATAGTGGAAGAGCTCAAAACCTAAGGGAAGTGTTCTCATCATGTTGCTTGAGACCCTGGGAGAGGGACTACAAGAATTCCTCCACAGCAACTTTGCTTTTCCACAATACTTCTGCTAGAGAGCAGTGAGCAGGTGCAGATCATAAGGAAGCAAACATCTGAGTCACACATTTACATAAAGCCAACACCTGTGGATAATACTGCCAAAGCTTAGGCACCTCTTCCCCCAACAATGTAAAAAACAATTGTTTAGAAATAAACTTCCACAACAGAGATAGGCCCACAGGCATGGGTACCTCTTATGAAGCAGAGCTTGATCTATTTCAAAGATTTAGTCCAATCAGTAATGTCAGCTGCTATCCTGACATTCTGTTACCAACAGTCAGTAGCTGCACAGCTATTATCAAACTAGATCTCCACATTCACCTTTCTAAAGTAACCTTGCACCAATCCTAGGGACTCTGCATCCCTACAACCACTAGAATACATATTCTAACCTCCCTTCAAGCAAGCCTCATGGCCACATGGTCTTAAAAGTTTCTGTCACTTTCCAAAAGGAAGTAATTATTAGTTGTTTGAAAGTCTTTGTCTCTATGTTGTCACTGCTTTGAGGATTTTGCTTCATGTTGTCTTGTTTCATGGTTTTGGGTACATGACCTGCTGTGTCTAAAGAGACTGGAGGAAACAAGATCTTTATTATTTATTTTTATCTATCAGCACTAATCGTGACTGGATGTGACCTCTTGGGAGCGCAACACATTTGGTAGTGAATGTACATTTCAGCTGTCATGATAGAATGAATAACTGACGATTGCCTATTCAGAATAAGCTAAGTCGTGCTGTTGTATAAACAATTCCAAACTTCAGTGACTTAAAAATATCTGTAGTGTGGTCAATGTGGACTGCTTAGAGGCTCCCTTCTAGATCATCTGACTCAGTATATAAGATGACAGAGCCTCTGGGCCCTGGAGCATCAGTAATCACTGCGGCAAGCAGAAAAGCAGCAGATGAATCAGGCATCATTTTCTAAAGGCATTTGCCTAGAAATGGATTTTTATACTAATCACAGGTCAGCATCAGAGTGCTCTACCATTTGAGGCTAGTGACAAAGGCATGTCTCATCACAAGGTGTTAGGTGTTCAAGGAAATACAATTATGCCATGTGCCTAAAATATTCTGTGAATAACTATGAGTAGTTGAAAGATCAAAAAAAAATAACTTTTATTTCCCAAGCTTAAGCTTGTCTTCCAAAGTGGGGAATAATACCTTGCTGCCAAAAACTAGCTCTAAATTAATTTGCCTAGAGATCTAGAGCAAGAGTCACAAACTATGAAAATCTGTCTTAACTGTGAGGTTTTCATCTAAGAGAAATACATCTATAGACATATTCTTTTATTCCTCCTATGCTAAGAATTGAACTTACAGAATGTCTCTATCATAGAATATTCCCAACAAAATTTATATTATAATAAAGTATATTAAAGAATGAGGCTAGAGAGATAATTTAGCCATTAATGTTTGCCACAAAAGCAAGGGGATGTGAGTTAAACCTCCAGAATCTATGTGAAAAAGCTGGGCACAGTGGCTTGTGCTTGCAGTCTCAGCACTGGGGAGGCAGAGACAGGCAAAGCCTTGGTCTTATTGGCCAATAACCTTGCCTATTCAGCAAGCTCCAGGCCAATCTGTATCATAAAACAAGATGGATCACATCTGAATAACTATACTGAAGACTGACCTCTGGCCTCCACAGGTACCTGTGTCACTATACCCTAAAAAACAAAGATTAAAAAAACCTGAGTTTACTATGTATAACACGCTATGTTACTGCTGGCAATAGGGATACTTTTCTGAATGGGATTAAGACATAAGACTCTAAGGAAGCACCATATTTAACAAAAAATATTGACCATTAATAACTGTGTGTACTGTCTATGCTAGTACCAAGAGGTTGGAAATTAAGAAAACGGAAGGTGTTCTAGTTTCTGTTACTATGACAACACCTTCTGACAAAAAGCTACGTGGGGAGAGAAGAATATATTTAAGCTAATGCTTCCAGGTCACAACCCACCACTGAAGTCAGGGCAGGAGCATAAGCAGGGCAGGAACATAGTTTTGGTGTAGGAACGCATTGCCTACATGTATGTCTGTGCATTGTGTGTGTACAGTGTTCACAGAGGTCAAAAGAGGGTGTTGGATCCCTCAGGAAGGGAATGACAGAATGTTAAGAGCAATATGTAGGTGCTGGGAATAAAACAGGGCCCTTTAGAGGAGTAGCTGGGGCTCTAAGTGCAGAGCCATCTCCCTGGCCCCATCACACTGTTACTTCCTTATCCTCAGAGGCTCACTAAGTGGCCCAGACTGTCTGAATCTGTGATCCTCCTGCTACAGCCTCCCAAGGAGCTGAGATTATAGGCCTGCTCCTCCAGGCCTGGATTCCCACCCCATTTTTAGCATTCCGAATCGTTAGGATTCTCTGAAGCCCTATTTGGTAAAAATGATTTTACAGCTTAAACATAATGTTCACTGGTCTTCTAAAACATTTGCCAACCCATTCATCAGGCCAGAAAAGTCACAAAGCAGATGCACAAGAATGTTTCTCTTAGTCCATTTTGTCTGAAGCCAGGTAACTTCATAAAGAAACAATGTTTACTCAGGTCACAGTTCTTAAGCTTCTTAAGCTTCAAGGTCACAGCTCTGGCATTAGCTTGACTCCAGGGTAGACCTCAAAGCAGATGTCTTCACAGTGGCAGGAGTCCATGCAAGAGGTGTGGATACCACAAGACAGGAAACAAAAGAGGTCGAGGAGTAGCCACGCTTGTTGTTTTTATATCAGGCCTCCTTTGAGAACTGATCTAGGATCCCATGAGAAGCACTTAGTCTATGTCAAGGACAGTTGTCCTAAGGGCCTGCTAATAAATTTCCCACTACCTCTTATCACAGTTACACCGGGGACTTCTCACCACATAGGCCTGAAGTAACAGCCAAACCACAACAAGCACATAACAGGGGCACCAGGGACTTTGAAATAGGGGATTTGCTCCACTTTCCTCTCTGTTAAACCTTCTAAAGATAGGTTGTTTTGAAAGGATTTAAGAAATATGAAGCCTAGGAATGCAGTCACATATAGGGGGAAATGCCTCCTATTGAGAAATGCCTTCCCAAGTACAGCCATTAACAGTACTCTTCAGTCTCCTCCCCACCCACAGGGAAATGACCATTAAGCTTATCAGCAGGATTCGTCCCTCCGCAGCATACCAGGAGCCACCCTGTCTCAAGGACGGCTAGTCCAAGGGAACAGGTTGACCACGCCCCCCCTGGATCCCGCGCGCGATACTCCCAACCAATGAGTTTAACAGAGAGCTCTGAGCCAATCAAAGCTGCACAAGCCCCCATCCCCCGACCCCTTTCCCCTGAACCCCATAAAAGGGCTGGGGGGGAAGGGATCGAGGCCCGCCATGCTCATCTCCTGCGTGGGATAGGCGGGACCCAGACGCGCGCCGGTTATTAATAAATGCCTCATGTGTGTTGCAGCGGTTCATGTCTCGTGGTTCCTTAGAAACCCGCCCGGCTTGCCCTAACACTTTGAGATAAGTAATAGCACCAAGTGGGGGGTCTGGGCATTCTCAACAAGCTGAGGATAGGGTCACCTTATTCTAAAAGCTCAATCCAGAGCTTTTACGATTATCATATCTGAGCTAGAACAAGTAACAGCTGAGAGTTATGGGTCTGAAGCATAGTTGTCACTTGGAGTGTACAATTATGTCCATGTGCATCCACGCACACGCATGTACACGCACATACACAAGGTATAGTCTAGTTTACGGGTTCCTGTCTTTTTAAGCAATTCAATTTTTAAATTGTGCTATAAAAGTCTCAGACCCCTAATAGATATAATGTAGTAACACAGCAATGAATTTACTGGGTAGAGAAGTGACACAATGCATTTGTCTATTGCTCAGTCGGTGTGTCTGGAGGTTCTTAAACCAAAGTCTTGCTCCCCTGAGAAAATCTAAAAACGCTAAAGCAGGAGGTTTGATTTTTTTGAAAACAAAGGTTATTGGTAAAGACTGCATTTTTCCTTTCTTGGCATTGAAACCTCCAAAAAAGAAAGCCAAGGGAATAAAAAGAAAGAGGCCATAGTTGTTCTCCTGACGTGCCTTTCCCTCTGTAGCTCACTATCCAGGCACTTCATCCATCTCCATGATGAAGCATCCTTCATCTATCTGACCTCCTCTGTGTGTCACTGCTCTGAGTAAAAGAACCACCCGTCTCTAGATGGAATGCTTCTGACTGAACTCACTGAAGAAAGAATATTTACAGTATGAAATAATGAAATACTGATGCAAGAACCACCCATGAAATAATGATGCATTTCTTTAGCTCATATCCTATGTGTCCAACTATAAATCAGCTATAAAAATTTACAAACACATATAAGGTCACCGGCAGTTTCTTGACGACATAGTAGTATTTCACTCTCTTTTCACTGCTATACTATATCGAGATGTATACTTTTGTGAAAGTATGTATTTTTGGCTGACTAAGTTTTTGGTCTAAAGTACATGCAATACATTTCTTATCAATAATCTCTGTAAGAATGTGTTACATGTAACATGTGAGGTATCATAACTAGAATCAAACTCTAAGTTATTGCCACCTAAAATAAGCATAAGCATATTCTTTTAAAATCACAATTCTTTCTGGAAACACACACATACACACGCACACACATACACGCACACACACAGAGTTTTCACTTGCTCCATTGTCTGCATCTATCTACCCAAATCCATCTGTGTCTAGTTAGTTAGCTCTATATTTTATCTGGATTAAGATTATTTTGAAGATGCCTATGCTACTTCTATTTATTCATTTCGGTAGATAAATGCTTTACAATTTTGTTGAATTCGTGGCCCCTGAACCAAGAGCTCAACCCATGCCCTCCTGCACTAGAAATTTTCTCTACTTCACGCAGTCACTTTGATACATTCAGCCCACCAGTGTTATGCAGAAAATTTAAATACAAGTCTTTAATTTAGCAGATCCACCCACAAGGTTCCAGAAGCTTAAGTCAGCATGAGTCTTTGGGAAAATATCACCCTGGAAAAAAATAGTACATGTGAGAAAAATACTGTGAATTTAGAAGCATTTGTTTTACAAACTACAGATGCAGACTGAAAGAAAATGACATCTCGCTTTGATATTAAGCATCCCTCCATAACACATCCATCTGCAACATGTTTTGCAGTCATTTACCCGCTAAACCTCACCGCACACAGATTCGCACATGAGGCACAATACAGCTGACCCCGTTTTACAGATGGAGAGAATAGAAACACAGAGAGTAAATGAACTTCTCAAAGTTTCCAGCCGGTTTTCAGACATCTGCCATTGGCAGGAGGGAACTCAATAAACCACACTATTCTCTTATGAAGTTGAAAGGGGAAATTGCTCTGGTTTCCAATTTTGCTTTCTGAGTGATCATTGATGGCTCAGATCTAGTTAGAACAACAGAGAAAGTGTTGAGGCCATTGTCTAACAAAACCACAGGTTTGGGAGTATATGTTCCTGTGGAGGGAGGCGGCATAGGGCCATAATGAACAAGACTGGTATCAGTAAGCTGGACAAAGTTGCCATTCAGAAAAGCAAAGCAGTAGTGAAATGAGGAGGCCTGAGGAGGCCTTACATAGAAGCCCTATGGCAGCCCCTGCTTTGTTAGGCTACTTTTCAGCTTCAGACATTTAGTAACTAGCTCCCAAGAACTGCTTTTTGGGCCAGCAGCAGCAACAGCAGCAACCTGCTAGGGACACAAATTACCAGGCTGTTCAATCAAATACCCACTACAGAGGGCAGGGCCTGAAACCTCATTCTTGAAGCCCTTCTGTTGGTTTGGATGCAAGGTAAAATCTGGGAACCCCTGGCCAGAAAGTGCTAGTGGCTACTCACCACTAAACCTCTGAGACTATCATGTTATAATAATGATGAATTCTTGTCCTTTCAGAAAAACTGAAAGCTATATTGGGCTTTCGGGTCTGATATTAGTTAATTTTAATGCTTTGAGAAGGAAGTAGTTACTGATCTTCTCTATTTTACCACCAAGAAGTTTAAGGAAAGGCTTAAAGAAATTATAGGAATTAAGAAATGAGATGCTATATTGGAATTTCCCCCTTCTCCAGATACAATACATAAAGTACATTTTTATTTTCATTCTACAGGTCACTTTTTGGAAAGACACATACACACAACACACACATGGAGTGGTAAGAGAGAAAGAGGGAGGAGGGGGGAGAGAAACAGGAGAGACAGAAACTTCTGGGCTATTTCTTCACCTCTTTACTGACTTTGTACCTACAACCCTCACATAATATATGAGTCACCGTGTTCTACTTATACAGAATATTTAATCATGTAATAAATAATACAAATTAAAGATTTTACAGTTTTTCAAAGAGCAAGATAAAAATTTGGAGCCTGTCAAGGTGTGGATCTTGCTTTACAATGTCTGAAGCCAGTGATTCGTCACACCCTTCGCTTGGTGAAGCACAGAGTCTGAAAATTGAGTAGAGGAGTATTAAGTTATCGGCTCCAATTGGTCTGTTTAGATTTCTGTGAAAGATATCAGACTAGGCATCTATTTTAACTAGAAGACAACCATATATAGCCATCAGGGTAAAGTAAACAGACATAAAGGCACTCCACTTATTATGGAAAAATAATGAAACCTATTGCAGATGTTTAATCATATTAACAAATGAAATGTGTGAAACATGCTAGGATCTGCAGGTCACAGAAGAGCAGATGGGCTCCTGCCCATTCAGAAAGAGCAGAACATGCAGCAGTGGGCACCGATGATTGGGGGAGCTGGCAGGGCAGACTCTTCAAGAAACCCTTTTTCTAGCAGATGGTCTTGGCAGGTTGACTGGATGGGAAGTAGACATGATAGAGGAGACACAATGTGAAAAGGGAAGTCTGGAGAATGGCTAGAGGAGAGGGGAATAGAGGGAGCCGTTTATGTACATCTTAGTCTTTGTTGTCTATACTTCTCTCCATTAATTTCTTTGCACTTTCCTGGCTTGGTCTGTGCCCTGGAAGTTGATCTCTCTGATTTTACCACCTAGATATTTGAGGCTTTCACTTCTGATTGGGTTGGAAGAATGGAAAACAGGTGGACACTGGAAGGGTAGGAGAGGAGAGCACACTGCCTATTGTCCATCTCCTGGTCTACTACTGCCATATCACCCTGACCCAGCCTGATCTCATCCACTCAACCCCTACCACTGCTACCTGTGTTTGTGAGAAAAAGGCAGTGGCAAGTGCTGTTATATGACTCCTCTTCCAAACCCTAGTATTCCCATAAGGATTTTCCATTATTGCTTCCTGATGCTCCATAGGGTCTGTGGTGGTAACCTCCTTGGGTGTTGCTAAGGTTACCTCATTATTCCATATTAAGCCTTCCAGACACAGTCCACACCTATACAAGCAGGCTATTCTCAAACCTCTTTTCAGATGCCACGTGGACCTACTACTTGATTGGTTGTCCCATCAAAGTGACTTCCAAACTCTGAAAACTCTGATCGGCAATCTAATCTTGAAGGCTCGCTGAAGCCCAAATTACTTCTGGTTCAGTGAATCGGAAATGAGGATTGAAAACTTGTCTTTCTGATACAGTTCCCAGTGATAATTTATCGCTAGTCTGGGGACCTCATTCAAAGAATAACTATGTGATAGTGTTTCTTAACAGTTATCATGTCAAAATTGCTTCAATAACTGAATACAATTACTGATTATACAAATCTCTCTAGATTTAGTGAAAGTTTGAAATGTGCAAATCCTGAGGTTTCTTGTGTGGCTGTGACAGAGCTAGATTCCCTCTCGAGGGCTCTTCTATCTCTGACAGGATAAGAGCAAGATGCCATGAATTCTACACTTTGGGCTGAAGGTGATAAGAAGCCTGTGACTATCTGAGAAAGGGACCAGAAGCTTCTTCTTGCTTTTCCTTCAAGGGTGGAGCAGCTTTAACTTTGGGGAGTAATGTCTTCTTTTAATCGTGTGAGAAGCGATCATCTCTTTCAGTTGCTTCATGTCAGGTCCCAGTACACAGCTTTCCAGTGTCTGCATCCATGACATATTATTGCATCCTGCATGTTTGTAACCTAAGGACACAGAGAGACTAGAACAAAGTAAGTGTGGGGTAAGATGGAAGACTTGACAAATGATTGCAATGGAGGAAATATTGCTCTTCCACATCTTTTATGACAGCACAAAATAATAATGAACTTTTATTTTGCCCTCGAACATTGATTTTTAACAAAGAAATTTTCCCAGGCAGAGAAACAGAGCGTTGGATGACCTCATAGAGCTCTCCCCACTCTCTTTAACTTCTTGGTTCAACAAGTAATTGAAAGGAATCAATCTCATGCTGACTGACAGTTTTGACAGCTGCTGTTCTCAGGATGTCAATGCATGTTCTGTCATTCTGCTTAACAATTTAAAACTGAACAGAGACATATGTACTGCTAGTCTCGTTCCTCTGATCTCTCGCCTGCCCCCAGCTCTCTGCTTCTGCCCTACTTTATCCCTCACCACTCAAATCAGAGACATCCCTTTCAAGCCTGAATATTGCTCTGGTGACTTTGCCCTGAGCTGGAGGACAAAGAGCCCTCCTTCCCAGAAGAGAATCATCACAGTGCTTTCACAGTAGAATCTTCATCCTCCTTGCAAACTAATAGGGCATCGTAAATTTGAGGCTCTTCAAATAATAGATGAATCTTTTCTCTCTGTTTAGTGAAGGGAAGGGGATATTAAAGTGAATAAGAGTAATAATAAAAAAGCAAGTGAACAGCACAGGTATAATTAAAGTGAATAGCTCACACACAAAAAATAAATCTCTGAACATTGACTTCCTCTGGGACACACCCCATTACGCCCAGACCTCGCCTCAGAAAGGTATGTGCAGCTTGTCATCCTAATGCAAAGCAAACACCTACACTCCCGCTCCCAGGTACAATAGGAAGATGAGTTTGCCTTGTAAGCTGAAAACCTTTCCAACTCACACGAGCTCAAAACATTTACATTTCAAAACTTTCAGTGCTCAGTGTGCCAAAAAATACATAATTCCTTGACTCAGTGGGCTGATATGCTTTAACAAGAAGGACTGATATCCAGAACCTTCTTCAGATTGTCAGAGCACATTTTCTTCTGTGCCCAAAAGAATGACCAGAAGCTGTGTGGGAACATGTGGATCCCCAGAGCTGATGTGTAGGTCACCTGAGGGATTTCCTTCAGAAACATTTCTTCACCAAGTGTAAGCTCTGAGGGAGCTTGGCTGTTCCAGGCTGGGCGTGGCAGTTCACATCTGCAGTTGCTCCCTGGAGCCATGTTAAACAGAACAGTTCCACAGACTAGAGGACACCTGCTTTCCTTTCTCAGGAATGCTGTGTCCAAGTCACCCCTGGGATGAAGACTGGGAGTTCTTTCCTTTTGCTCTCTATTAGCAGAGCTTGGGGAGAACATAGTCTTCAGGTTATTTATAATCAAGAACACTGCATGTGGCTTCTTTCTTCTAAAGTGGGTATTTTTACACAGAAGCCTCTCTTGAAATAGAAGCCGCTCTTGAGGAAAGTAAGATTCACCATAAGTTATGTTAGTAATGGGTACAGTTTTTAAATCTTAGTAACTTCACATTCCACTACTTCCGTTTCCTATAATTTTTGTTTGATTTTGTTTTTATAGTGAGAACATGTGTATTTAGAAATTGGCTGCTAGACTTAGTTTAGATGATCCCAATTCTGTTGTCAATATCCAAAGAATCATAATCAAGAGTCAGATGAAATATAGCCTCCTATCTCCATCAGACTTGAGCAGATGGACTTTGCCTACATTGATCTCATAGAGTTTCTTCATGCTGGGTCTGATCTGGTGTTTGCTGGCCTTGGCATCCATACTAAACACAAATGTGTTGTCTTCCATCTTCTTCCTGGCTGACTTAGCAGTCCGTGGGAACTTGATGATGGCATAATGGTCAAGCTCGTTCTTGCTGGGAACACTCTTGTTGGGGAATTTGACCAGTTTCTGGAGTGGCAGAGTCTTGGGCCGTGAGAAGGTGAGTAATGTGTTGCTTTTCTTTGAGGGCTGTGGACGCCTTTCAAGCGCTGCCTTCTTGGGTTCCAATGCTCTTAACTTGGCTTTGGGGTAGGGGTGCTTCCTTCGATGCTTTAAGAGAGGATTCTCTCTTTACTCAATGCCCTCTTCCTTCTCTAGAGAAACAAGGACATAGTGTGTTTTATAGCTGCACTGTGATCAGGAATTTTGGGTTGTCCTAAGTACAGAACTTTTCTTAGCTTGCAGAGCTAGGATTCCAGAAAACTCTGGGCCACCAAAGCCACCCAGAGCCATTGACTACTAGGTTCTTGTTTTGCACGTTCAAAGAATGAAATTCACAGACAACATAGAATGAATTTTAGAGAGAAAATTTATTACAGACTATAGGTGGGAGCTTACAAGGGGGAAATAGAGCCCTGACATCTGAGTTAAACTGGCATGGAGGACAGCCACATGGTAATAAGCAGTCATACTATGGGGAGAGGGGTTTCAGAAAAAGGGGAAAGGAAGTCAAGAGCACCAGAAAAAGTGTCTGTAGGCTCTGGCCAGCATCTGAAGAAAGAGACAGAAGAGAAACAAAAAGGAATCATTCCGTTCCTCTGAGTCAGGATCTGAAAGGCAGGTAGGCCTAACAGAACCTCATGACAGCTCTCAGGGTCTGAGCTAGCGGTGGGAATTCTAGGAAGAAAAATACATTAGCTCATTGAAGGGCTGATTATTCCTTCTATCTCTTTAGCCTGGCTTAAGGTGAACCTGTCTTCCTGAGATGTGGTCCCTGGACCAGGTGATTGACAGGCCCACCTGGATTAACTCTTAAGGGAGGCAGACTATGCCAGGTGTCCATCCAGAGGTTGATTTCATCATTTTGGCTAGGAAGCAACAGCTTTTCTTTAATGGCCATTCAACTTTACTGTAACAGTTGTTTTGAAGCATTTCTCATTCTGGGAAAATTAATTCCCAGGGGTGGAGTATGACTAAAATATGGACTTTCTCTGCCACCATTTAGTACAAACAGTCTACTAGCCTACCAACCCCCTCTGCTTCCTTCATGTGAATAAATATCTTCCAGGAAGAGACAAAGATGTTACGGCCTTCTACATTTGGCATACCAGTTGAGAGCTAGTTGGCATACTGAAAAAGCAAGGCATATATCTGAAGTCACAAAGAGTTCAAGTCATTCTTTTTCAATTGCTTTTGAAGAGGTTTTTTTTTTCCTGTCTCTTGTGTCATATTTAATATTTACAGTGTTAACCATGTTTATCATAGAATTCTGAAAATATGTTAAAATAAAACAAGATTAATTGCTCACAGCATTGAACCCTTATTATCTGAGTAATTCACTTGACTCTTTGAGGCCTGTGTTCTCCTGTTGAGAGAATGTTAGAGAAGTATTGCTATTCAATTGCATTCAAGCTCAAATGTTCTTTGTTCTACTGTCAATGGCTCATGATTCACGGCATGACTACCTTTACTAGTTTGATGATAGGATTTATATTCATGTATTAGAAATAAAAACCGGTCTCTAAAAATTTACTGGAACTTTCATGCCTTAACAGTCAACCAATTTTGTATTATTATTTCAGTTGGTGGGCAAATGAATAAAAATTCTGGACTTAGAATTTTCATTCTTTATCATCTAGCCTTCGTATTTCACTTAACTATATGAACAGAGCAAGTCATTTAATTTCCCTTGGCCTTGATGATTTCATCCATGAAATGGGGGCAGATAGTAGGGTAGGGAAGGAACATAGATTGTATGTTACATTTTCTTAAAGAGATTCCCTAGATTTACCATTCAATAAGATAGGAATCTGGAATAAATATCTAAATACTAATATTTGTATAGAGAGATCTACAAAGAGGTGAAGATCAAGACTAAAATCTTAGAGCCAATGACTACAAGAAAGGAAGTTCTAATGGGTTCACTGCTTTGCAGGTGAAGTGTCTCAAAGGAGAAGAAACAAGAATCTAGGTATCAAATGTGTGTGTATTTACCATCTATTGTATGAACTCTTCACTTCAACACAATTAATTTAAATTAAATTAATTCCTATTACATTCATAGTAGCTGTCTAAATGTGGATTTTTTAAAAAGTAAGAAAATGAAATAACTTTTATTTAGATATGGAGTTATAACTTATAATCTTGAAAGAAATCTCCTGATAGAAAAATCATTGAGATATATTGACAAAGTCAAAGTCAATACCCAAAATGTGCTATTTCTTAGCAAACTTCACACAGAAACTATGGCAAAAAAAAAAAATCAAATGTGTTCTTGATTCTGGACTTAAAACCACACAGATGGGGCTGGAGAGATGGCTCAGTGGTTAAGCGCATTTGTTGCTCTTCCAGAGGACCTGGGTTAAATTCCCAGTACCCACACAGCAACTCACAACTGACTGTTACAGATCCGGGGGATCTGTAACACCCTTACACCAATGCACATAAAAAAATCACACAGTCATAAGCTCTCCTAACACAAGGACATCATCAAGAAGACAATGTCTCATACTTGTTGACACACACATGCACACATACACACACACACACACACACACACACACACACACAGAGGCGTGACCTTCAAGAAATGAGATCAAGACCACACATGAGCAAGAGAGAATTTTCCTCACCGTAACATAGAGAAAAGCCCATTAAAATGCCTAGGATTTCCTACATCATTGGAACAAGTCATCTTTCCAGCATAAAGGAAATATAAGATGTCACGAAGGAGAAGTCTTATCTGTCTCCTCCCTCAGATATAGTTACTGGATGGTCCCTATTCTGTGTCAAAATCAATGGAAGCAGGTACCCTGTATTGTGGGATTCTGTCATAGTTTATGTGATTTATTCTGTGACTATCACAAAGATGATTTAGGTGATAACTGGCATAATTAAATAACCATAAAAGTTTGAATCAACATCAAGATGTGTGGTAAAGGTAAACTATGTGCTTGCTACTTTTAGAGACAGTTCCTTTCTCAGGCTGTCAAAGAACTTTGATACTGCTGGACATTAAAATACCTCTGGGCCTTGTCAGCCACTGGTGCTCATACACGGCTACAAACCGTAGTCTTTGCTGACAGGATGTGGATACTGGTGGTTTTAAAGTTCCCAGGTGATTCTGATGAACATCTAAGACTGAGACACCCAGGTTCTGTCCAGAAACAAATGTGGAGGGTATGAATGAGAATAGGGAGCTGGCTTTAAATTTAAAGTTTCCTCACTGGAATATTGATTAAAAAAAAAAATGTTGTTTTTCACTGGTCCTGCTCCCAAATTTAGACCCTATGGAGATGGCAAGTTGAAAAATCCCAAACTAAAGTCTCATGATATCATTCAACTTATTTTAGAAAAACTGATATTTCTACCTCTTACGGTGATATGGTTCTGAAGCTCTTACAGCCTTCTGTGAGTGGGGTTGCTTTAGAAAAAAAAAAAACCACACCACTCAACAGAATAGCACCCCAAAAGTGCTATTGCCTCATTCTGGCAACAAAACCTTTGTTTTCCCCCAGGCTTTGCTTCGTAGGCTGGAGTTGCCATGGGAAGCAAGGCTTTATTGGGCTGCCAGAACAAACAGGCTCTGAAGCCACCCCAGCACAACTTAGAGAGTTGCCTATAAATCAAAGAGAGCCCTAGGGTCAAAGCCACTTAGACACCACACACACACACACACACACACACACACACACACACACACACATTCACTCACTATTATAAAGGAGAAGACGTGTCAGGGAAATCCAACTAAGATGACGGCACGAAACAATAACAACAGAAATTTATGAGCACCTTTCATCCACTGTTCCCAAAATTCACAGAATGTGCTAAGATTGCTGTCTTTTGAAAACTTTCCAACATTAGGCAGGATATAAAAAGGGGAATCTTACATATAAAATAGGCAGGTGGGAGTCGTCATAAGGGGTTGTCTATCCCAATTTCCAATTTCAGGTGTGACTGTGAGGAAGCTACGTTTTTTCCTTCTTCCTCTTGGCAAAGTCAATTCTATACCATATCGGCTACCATCCTCTGCCCGGTGAACTCCGAGTTTTCACTAAGAGACCTCCTATCAGTGGTTATCATTGGCAGGATGAGATTTCAGCCCTCACTTTTACAGAACTTGAACAGGGAAGTGTGTTAACTGTATTAAGCTGCCCACTTTTTCCTTAATCTTCTCCACTCAGTGAGTTCCTTCTTTCATCAGAAATATCCCTTCCTCCACTGAAGGGTGAATTCACTGATATGTATGAAGAGAATAACATTCTAAGAGATTTAGAAAGCTTTCAAAATCTCAATAGTCTTGATAGTTAAAAATATTTCTTTACTTACAGTATATTTCTGAAAGCTGTTTTTAACCTTGCTCTTCTGTCTATGGAAATAAGGGACAGCTGGTCATTTCTCACAGCTGGAAAGATGCAGTAACTATTAGTTTTCCCCCCTTCCTTCCCTCAAGCAGTTCTTTTCATTTTAATAATGCAGAGTTAAAGTGTAAGATCAAATTTGGACCATTTACAAGTTTTAGAAACATCATATTTTCCCATCTAATGCACAGTTGTTCCCTTGTGTAAACAATGAGGATCTCTGGAGGAGGGCAAGCTTCCTACACTGTGAAGCCTGTCTGAATGTGTTATACTTACCTGTCTGCCCCTCCTATCATCAGTTACTATGGTCACACCTCTAGCTGCAGTATATAGGCACAGCCTTGCTCAGAGCTTTACGGCATGAAGGTAACTTGGATCTGGCTCAATACTCCAGGGTAACACTTCAGGTGATACTCACTGCCAATCGAATCCTGACATTGTGGCCCCACGTTAACAACTCTACCTCTCATCGGTGAGAGCCAGTCACCTCTTCAGTATAAGTCTCCATCAGAATTCTTATGTCTGGTTGATCTGATTTGCAACTTGCTTAGCATTTGAGCCTTCCGTAGACAGTCACCACTTGCTGTCTCTCAAGTTCATACCTTCTCAAGTACATAGAGTATAGGAAGTGCCTGGCATGAAGGAAATGAATTGAGAGCAAGCTAGGAATGACACCCCTTTCAAATCCTAAATTCTTGTGGGTGCTTTTATTCTGATCCCAAATCTGGTTTTTGATTGGCTATTTATCAATTCAAACTGAACCAGAATGTCATCTCTTAAGACAAATGTACTTTCTCCCTTTATAACTCTCCATCCTTTCTTCTCATTGTCATGGTTGATCCTACAGACCTTAACCCTACTTGTCCTCTCATTCAACTTCTCTTACTCAGCAGTAGAGCAAGCGTATAAAATAGCTATGTTTAACGAATGGTGTCCTGAAGTCTCCTGACTGATGTCTGATTCATCTGTTGATAGATTAAATGTGTATAATTTATCATTTTGTTATCATCTCAAGGTGCTGAGGTTGACTGTAAAACTTCACACATACACTAGCCAAACACCATGCCAATGAATACCATCCTCAGGCCTTCAGTAGATCATTTTACTTTTCTTAGCTTCAGTTTTTTTAATGGTATTTATTGATGATAAAATAAAATGTGAAAGCTGCACCATAGATATACAGACTGCTCTCTCTTCTGTGTCTAATATTATGGGAGTAGAATGGTAACACTTTCGAAGTATTCCTATGGCTGCTCTCAGAACAGCTTTAGCATAATTTAGATGTCTTTCATGATCAAGTATGGCCCAGTCCATTTGGGTCCCCGTCACTAAACCACAGTTTTACAGTTTCTCATAGAGTGCAGGCTTAGAACTTGCATTTATTTTTCTAATGCACATCTTCCCCAGATCATTGCTGGAGCACTCTAGCTAAAATAAAACTTCAAAGGACTCCCAAGCTATTAGGAAAGCCTCAAAGGCTTCCTGCAGGGTCAATTAGCACCTATAAAAATTATCTCTGTTGTCACTAATGGCTATTAAAGTAAAGTGAGGACTAATGAAGACTGATAACTACCACCTCCTGAGACTGTTACTGTTCAAGTGGAAAACACCCTTAACTCTGCACTGAATCTTCAATACGAAGTGGTTTAAGATTTATTAACTATTGAAGGTTTGAGGTTATTTTTATGATTCTTATGAAGGGAGGGTCGTTGTAGACATGGCAGCAAGCATAGCTTAGGGCCTACCTTACCATTAGCTTAAGTTTGTGGGATTGCTACTGAAACCAGATTGACCTCTGAGCATGCTCTGAAGGCTTCTAAGCACAAGTAAGTAGATGAACAGCAGGTATCATTAGGCAGAGGGGTGGGGCAGCAGACATCGGTCATCTTGTAGCTTCTTGATCTCAGGCACATTCACTAGCCCACCTATGTCTGCTGTCTCCTCTTGTATAAGGTGAGGCTGATGGAAGTACTTGTCCCACACACTGACGTGCTAAGAGTGAGGACAAAATCCTTTGTGGGCAGTAATTGGGGATTGAGCTTTGTTGCTGTCATTACTTCATTTATTCACATTTAAAATCAATAGTTCAGGGCTGGAGAGATAGGTGGGTAGTTAAGTTGCTCTTGCAGAGAACCGTGGTCGAATTCCCAGAGCACAAATAGCAGTTCGAACACCATCTGTAATTTCATTTCCAGAGGATCCAATGTCTTCTTCCAGTCTCTAAACATACCAGGTGCACACATGCTGCACCCCACACATACAGGCAAAACAACCATATATATATATGTATATATATATATATATATATATATATATATATATATATATATATAATATGGTAAAATTTTTAGTTTTGATGTTTTATTATATTAAAAATAATTCTTACACAAATAGCTGTTTTGATTATCATCTAATTATAAATATATATCTCTATACAATACAGATAAAGTGGCTCAATATGTAGAGTCTATTTCTTTTTATATCTCCTGATTATAAAATTAACACATTCTAAATCTGTTTTCGAACAAAGCAAAAAATATACAGGAGCAAGAAAGCACACATACATTACCTATGTGCAGTTACTCAAAGGCATCTGTTCTTTTCTCACAGCCCTCCTTAAACAAACTTTAATACCAGGAATACTATTGGCATAAAAATAAAGACAAGTATTTCTGGTTCACACAAGCGTAATTGTTATATCGGAAATTGCCTATGAACATCACTGGATGCTTACTTTCTGATATTTGCCTTTTAAACATTCTCAGATACTCTTTCTTAATTCTGCTCCTTTCAGGCAGCATTCTGAATCCTGAGCTCATGGTAGAAGCACTGGAACATTTGAAAGAACGGAGGAAATGGACGTGCATGGCCCCCAGGTTTCTCCAGATGACTCTAGCCTGCGCTCAGGACGGGCACCACTGTTTCAGAGGGACCAGATTCTACCCTCAGCTTATAAGAAAGACCTTATCTTTACTTCCACACAGCAGCTACAGTTGTTCTTCCTCAGCTCCTCTGTCTCAGCAGAAAGGCTCAGAGAGGTCCTCAGAAGCATGGGCTTCAGTTCCTGTACATATTTTATGTAATGCCTTTCCTCTGTCAGCACCATTCTTTGGAAAGTCACAAATTAGCACCTATCACACACACACACATACACACACACACACACACACACACGGGAGAGAGGGGAGAGAGAAGCAGGCAGGCAGGCAGACACAAGCACATCATGGTGTTTTGTCTGTTGATAATAGTTTTGTCATTGTTAAATTTCCCAGACTGATAGTCTCGTTCCTCATATACATGTCCTCTGGCACTAACTTGAGTCTATGAGCAGATTACTCACGCAAAAGGAAATAAATATGATGCTCTGTAATAAGGAGGGGAGGTGTTTGGACCTCAGCCGTACTCCCTCCCAGTTGGGTAGAGTCAGAATAGGTGTGTGAGCACTGTGGGTGCTGCCTAGGGCATATTAGGGGGAAGTATTACTCACTCTCTTTTCTCTCTCTTCCTCCTTTCCTACAGAAGATGGATACTTTTATTTGCCAGTTTGTCCTGGGAATATCCCCCATGGAAAATCCCTGTTCCAAAGAAGGAGGCTACTTACTCAGTGGTCCACATCACAAATGTGGGATTGCAGGCAAGAGGGAGAGAATGACGAAAGTTCCGGAAACATGAATGGGACAGGTTGCAGCAGTCCCTCCTTTCAAAAACCTGGTTTAAAGACATATTTCCCAGCTTTAAAAAAAAAAAATAATATAATACAGAAAAACAAAAATTAACAACTCAGAATCAGAAAAAGAAATAAACAGCAGTGAAAAAAAGCCCAAGAAAAGGTGTAAGAAAGAGAGACCAACTGGTTTACACAATCAGGAATCTCATAAAACACTAAACTGGAAGCCATGATATATACAAAGAGCACCTGGTACAGACCAGCGCAGGCCCTGGGTGTGCTAGCTCAGACTCTGTGAGTTCATATGGGCTTTGAGCATGTTGACTTAGAGGGCCTTGGGTTTTTGTGTGTGTGTGTGTGTGTGTGTGTGTGTCTTCCATCACCTTTCACTTTTACATTCTTTCTGCATCCTCTTCTGCAGAGCTCCCTGAGCTCTGAGGGGAGGGATTTGATGGAGACGTCCCATTTAGGGCTGAGCGCTCCAAGGTCCATTACTTTCTGCATATTGTCTGGCTGTGGGTCTCTGTATTTGTTCTTCTGCTATAGGAGGAAGCTTTTCTGATGATGGTTGAGCAAGGCACTGAACTGTGAGTATAACAGAATGTTATTAGAACTCATTTTATTGCTTCTTTTTTCTTTTAAGTACAGTAGTATTTGATTTTACCTTAGGTCTCTGGGCTATCTAGTTTCAGATTCTTGGTCACACAATCAATGTCAGGGTAAGGGTACCATCTCCTAGAGTGAGGCTTAACTCAATTAAGGTATGATTTGGTTACTCCCACAGGCTTTGTGTAACCATTGCCCTAGCATATTGTGTAGGCAGGACACAATGCAAATCAGAGCGCTTATGGCTGGGTTGGTGTTTACATTTCCCTTTTGGTAGCATGCTGAGTACCTTCCTGTACAAAAGACACTAGAACTAGATCATAGGGGTGCAAACTCTATGTATGTATCACCTTGACTTCTCCACGTTCAGCGTTCTGTGTAGGTGTTGTCTTCAGCAAAGGGGCCTTGCAATCAGTTTGTGATTCTGCTTCACTTTCAGGTCTTGAGCTGTTTCTCCATTTCCTTCTTCTGTTTGCTTGCGTTTTCATAGATTTCCTTAATGGGTCCATTCATTTTTTCTTTAAGAACCCCTATCATGTTCATAAAGGCTATTTTAAGGTCTTTGTCTTGGGCTTTAGCTCTGTTGCATAACTCAGGACCTGCTGTGGAAGGGTTGCTGTGTTTTAGCGGAGACAGTCTTGGCTGTTATTAATTATGTTTTGAATCTGAATGTTATGAATATGCCTAGAATCTAGGCATCTGGGATTTGGAAAATTAGAAATGTAGGTGCTGATATCTGGTCCTGTCTTTGTTGGATGGATGCTTTGTTCTTCGGTTTCTACCCTCCCCCTTAGCGGGATGCTTGGAAGTTTTGTTATTTTGCTTTTTTTTTTTTTTTTTTTAATGCAAAATGGCCTGTTTTTGTTCCCATCCCAGGTATGGTGGATGATAATGAGTTTGATTTGGACTGTTCATTACTGCTAGCTATAATTCAGTTACGTGCAGCTGTTTTTGGCACCTGTAGCTTGTCCTTATGATTGTGTGCTGCTTGGACTTCTGGAAATTTTGCTTCGAGTATATAAGAGTTGGTTGGTTGTTGGTTGTTGGTTGGTTGGTTATTACTTAGAGGAATATCCGTTGGAGAAATTGGGTCCGAAGATATTGAGCAAAGACATAGATGGGTCCAGCTCACTAAGCTTCAGACAGCCGAAAGGGACTTTGAATATTTCTTCCTTTCTTTCATTCTGTCAAGGCCTTGTACAAGGGTGGTGAAGATTTCTTTCTTTCTTTCTATCCTTCCTTTCCCTTTCCTGAACTAGATGATAAAAAGCACAATAGCTATCAGCTACAACCCTCTCTGGTTCTTAGGAGAGTGAGTTGTGTGTTGCCTGGTAGAAAATTTTTCTGGGATCCTGATAGATATGACTACTGGAGTGTCAAGTAAGATGAGTTTCTAGGTATTGGGAGCTGACAGGTAGGAATAGGGAGACTGAGCTGATTCAAAGAAAGGAGGAAAGCAGGGCATTTCACCAGGGTATTCTTAGAACCCCAGTAATGGTGGCAGAGAAAGAGGAGGGGTGGCATCATGTGGTCTGCTGCAGAGATAGTGATGAGACTGGGAGATTGGACCTGGAAGAATGGAGGGGAAGCTGATGATCCCAGGTTCCCTGGGAGTGCCTGCTAGACTTGGGGGCTGGGATAAAGTCATGAGTTGGGGATTGAAGTTAAGAGGGGAGGATCTGTGTGGTCTACTGGATATGAAGCAGAGGAGGAAAAGAAGTCTGCTGCATTGCTGGGGATGAGGTTGGGGGATTAGACTTGGAGGAGAGAACTGAGAAGCAAAGTTCTGCAGTTAGCCAACCTGTTTTCCCTGGCCAGAGTCCCAAGACTTTTTGGTTTGCTTGTTTTTATTATTTTCTTAATTTGGAAGTTTGGTTTGTTATGTTTGTATGAGGCTTTAGGAGATGTAGGGTTGACCAGAATTAATTCTCAGGTAGCTAACCTATATTCCTTTTCTATCCAAGATGGGTATGTTCCCAAGATGGTAATGAAAGGTGTTGCTATTTACTGAGGAATTAGTACAGGCTCACCAAGGTAAATATCTCTCAAAATAATGCTGTAAAAGCAGATAATCTTACAGTAAGTAAGTAATGTTCCCACCTGTGTATTATTCGCACCCTAAAGTCCTTGCTTTTTCTTCTTTGGAGAGATTTTCATTCTGTCATCTCCCCAACACGGAACTTGCAGTTTCAGTGAGAAATACACTCGTCATTTGAATGTCTAGGTCATAGACCTACAGCTCCTGTCTGTCCTAATCTTTTCTGTTATACTTTGATCTGAATTCAATGTCTAATAATGTTTTATAAACTCTATAGCACTATACATTTCATGGAAAAGTTTTCATAGTGCTGTTTAATGTAGTGTTTTGCATTCAATAAATATTTTTGAAATTAATGAATGAATCTATATTTTTGGTAGCTTACTGTTGTCTTTCTGCATTCCTTCTCTCTCTTCTAATTGTTTTATATCAAACATACTTTTTACAGGGTATTATTTGAAATTTGAACAGACAGGCAAATTCCTCTTAAATCTGGCTAATTAATGTTGAAAGAAAAAAAAAAAAAGACTGAACAGAGAAAGAAAGAGACATAAGAGAAAAAAAGGCTTGTCAATGTCTAAAACAGTTGTCACTCACGGTCATAGAAACAGAGAGTGACTATGTAAAAGCACAGAGACTTGGGATTTCTTTCATCAAAAAAATAAATTCTAACTTCCTCTCTCTTGACGGCTGTGTAAGCTCAGAATGTTTGTGTATATCATAAATTTATTTATTCATTTTGCCATTGGTGTTCAGTTCCCTAGTGCCTACTTGTTTGTTTTTAAGTTTTTCTTCATAAATGATCAATCTCTGCTTATCCCATTAACTAGTAAACAGAAAAATTCAGCTAAAGTTATTCATTCTAGTAGGCTTATGCAACTTAAAGAAGGCTAGTGCGAGATATTGTCTTTAGGATTGTGGCTCTTTACAAGAACTGGGGTTTGGTGAATGGTGAAACAGTTATGGCCCAGGAGTTAAGAAAACTGACTTCACCCTGGCTTTGTTGGTGGCTTCTTGAAACAGGAAATCTTGCTTTAGCCATGCATAAGCAAAGCACTGGGCTCATGCTCCTGTAAGGATGGCTACAGTTAGGTGTTTTCTACTTCAATGTGCATCAGAATCATCAGGGGGCCTTGTTAAAAAAAAAACAAAAAACAAAAAACAAAACCTCAGCCCCAAACTAGGAATTAGGAGATCTTCTTGGAGTCCAGCTAAATTGCATTTCTAAGAATTCCAAGATGCATCAATGCTTCTGGTCTGGAAGCAGCCTTTTCAAAATACTAAAATAGAGCATTCTCTTAGAAGAGGGGCTGGGGTACTGAAGGGGTACAGGAAAACAGAATGCAAAACAAAAGAGTAAAAACAGAACTTTTATCTAGAAAATGTCAAAAAAATTTGTTATTGGATTCTGCCCTCTTGAGTAGAAATAGATCTTTTGGTATTTCTGGGTGACTTTTTTTTTTCTAATGCCACAGTTTAGAGATAGAGGGACTTTCTTTAATGTTGTAAGCAAAATGTTACTGTGTTTATCATCTCTTGATTATTTTGAATACATCTAAGATAAGACAATTGTTCAAAATTACATTACGGATACTGAAGTTGAATTGTAAGAAAACAAAGAGTAAGCAGGAAAGTCTATATTAGGTAGCACGCATATCTAACGATTCCATTAATTAATTGTCTCCAGAGAGTCATAGGCCTGAACCATTGCAAATTCTGTCTTCCAAGACGCAAACATGTGGTTCTAGATAACTTGTTTGGTTTCTTATTTGACTGTTTCCTTTCCAGATGTTTTCCTATAGCTGAAATCAAGCTCCTTTCCCCTTGAATAAGCTTTCTTCTTACCATGTGACTGAGCTACTTTGGGCCAAGATCCCTGTTTTAGCTTGATGGAAAAATTACTACTACAGACAACAATCATGACTTAGTGATTGACAAAAAATTGGCCCCACCCAAGTCACCCAACACCCATCCCATTTTTACTTTGTGTTTATAGATAGCAAAGGAAAATAACACTATTCTTCTGCATAGGCCAAGTGAATTCTGCACCTAGTAATTACGCTGTGGGGAGGAGCCACAGTCCTGTTCAGCCACTGAGAAGAAAGCAGGAAGTAACTTGACTGATGAAAGGAAATTGACAAAACAGTCTCTGTACTCAGTGGGGTTCACTTAGTGTCTTTGGATCATCTTGTGTGATCCCAAGGGATGAATACAAGACCTGGGCCTAAACACTACAGAACATAAAGAGTAGAAATAATGTTTACTAAACAACCATTGTCTCCAGGAAAAGATCTGAGAGCGAGGGTTATCTAAAAATAGAGTTACTGTAAAAGATAGCAAACTATTACTGGATGCCGTCACACCAATTTGTGTCCAACCTCCATTTCCTCTAACAAGCCTTCTGGTTACTCCTGACCTCAGTCTCTTGGTCCTAGTTTTATTTTTCTACCTCACCTATCTGCTTCCAGTCTTCTTTCCTGAAGTCCCTTTCAGTCACAGTAACAATATAAAGATGTGTCATGTTATGAGCACATTAAAGACCCTGGGCAACTCCCAATATTGTAAAGATAAAGAAATTCACAGTACTATCACTTAAAATGTTTCAATGACTTTAGGATATGCTTGGACTTGATGGACCCTGGCAGGGATGATGGCACAGCTCTGCTCCACGGTCAAATGCTCCAGACACCTAACCCTCCTCATCTAAGGACAGGCAGTGAGCAGCCTTCCTCAGCTCCTTTGCACCTGCTGTGATGCTCTCACCTCTGAAACATGCTGAACTCCAGTTGTCATCCGGGCCTCCACAAAACAATTCCTTATTAGAAAAATCCACCTTACCACCCTCCATGTGATGACAAAACTCTGGCTTACAGCCAGCCATGGACCCTAATACACATCACCTGTTGCCCTCTTTCCACAGACAGGATCACCCATCACTTATTTGCTTGAATTTGTTTACTGTTTTTCCCCCTCAGTAGTATGTAATTTCAAAAATTTTAATTATTTTATTCATAGTTGTATTCCTAGTACCTGGCAGATTCTTGGGTATAAAGAAGAAAGAGAGAGGTAGACAAAAAAGAAGAAGAAGAAGAAGAAGAAGAAATAAAGTTTTAAGTTTTTATTTTAAGCAGTTTACTTTGGTAAATATGTCTCAAGAATTGCACATGTTGCTAATTCAAGGTTTCACTTAGACAGTTTTAAGATGTTTGTTGTTTGTATTTTATAGCTAGCACTGACAAGAGAATCTTGGGCCTCACCCATTCTACTGAAGCACTTCTCCATAAAGAGAAATCAAAAAGCATATGTATAATACACTCCAAGTACCCTCTCTCTTCCTACAAATTGTCTGACTGACCTCTGTCTTAGAGATGGAGAACCGAAGGGCTAGTGAGTTTGGTTTGCTCAAGGTCAGGAGGAGAACTCACACTTGATCTTTCCACTGCATCACCAGGGGAATTTCATAAACACTCCAGACAGACTTACACCTTTTAGCTAAAGAAAGCAAGAGAGCGTGCAGAGTCCTTATTTTTAAACCTGCATTCAGTGGAAACCTTCAGTCAAGCAGGTGGTGGTGATACTGTGAACCTGGCTCAGCAAGGGAACACTGAGGTCATGGTATTTTTCACATTTAGCAACATCAAAAATATAGAGATGATGTAAACTTCCTACGACCTGCTGCCAGCCTAGTGATACTGGTAAATCTGGGCAGGAGGCTGCATCATTGGTCGCAGCAGGCATGCATGGGGCCAATGAGCTCTCTCTAGCGAAGAGGGATGCTCAGGTGGCTGTCTTGGATTCACATCCCGCTTCCAGTAATACTAGCAAGGCTGCTTGAATTTCCCATTAGATACATGACAAAAATATCCCATGATGCGAAGAAGCTGCTAAGACCAAAAGCAGCTCTTTCACAGAGTTGAAAGATTGAATGCGTGAATGCACTTAACACATTTTGCATATGTGCACAGGCACTCAACAACATTTGTTAAATGTCCTGTCTAAATTTTTTTTTAATTGATTAAAATGAGAGAGAAGCTAGATTTCTAATTTTCTTAGGCTTCTCTCCAAGGAGGCTTTCCTGGACAGTGTGCACAGTAATACAACACCGTCTTACAATGTAAGAACACAACATCAGATGCTAAAAGTGAAGGGGATGTTAAAAGTTATTGCCTGGTTTAAAAGGACACATCTGAAGCCATAGATAAAGAAGAAAACAAAAACACAAAAAACAACAGACTGTGAGACCTGACCTAGAAGAGAGACAGAACTGCAATTAGAACTCAGGATCTCCTGTCTGTCATGGTAGCACATCTTCAGAATCCCAGCACTCAAAGGTGGATATAGGAGGATCAGAAGTTCAAGGACAGACATCTTCAGCTACAGGGCAAGTTCCAAGCCTGGGATACATGAGACTCTGTCTCAAGGTAAAAAGAAAAGAGCCTAGATCTCTTCTTTTCTTCATTCTCAGACTCTTTCTTTCTTCTCTGCCTCAGAAAAACAAAAACAAAAACAAAAAGCTCTTACATTACGCTTATTTAAAAGATTGAATCTATCAAACGTGCACAATGGACTGGTTTGATAGTTGTGTGCATCATTAATGATTACAGTAATCAAATCATCTACAGCCCATGAAACGTGTGTCCATAGAACTTGTCTATTGTGTAGCTGTACATCATCTCCTCATCTGACTGTCACCCACCTGTCTTCCCTGCTTCTATCTGCTGGCTTATTTAAAAATATTTCCCTTGCTCATTACATCATCTTAGGGTATAGCAAGGGAGAGGGGAGTAAAATGAGTAAACAAAGTTACCCTGCAGAGGGAAAAATACCCCCCCAAAGCCATAGGTTATCAAAGACAAAGCCCAGTGCCTGGTATAGGATATCTTCCCCTTGGGCTGTTGGTTATGAAAGGTCCCACCAAACCCCCAAACAATGCAGACTATTGTCACTGATCTTGGTTTCCCACTAAAACTTGAAAGTAATATGTGATTGCTGAAGATACCGTGTGGTTTGGTCTCAGGTCATGGGACATAGAACAACAAAGCTGGTGATGATCTGGAAGCTTCCTCCATGCTGATTGTTTTCACAGTGCTAGAACGTGCTATTTAGGTTTCTGGGAAAGAGAAGTCATCAACAGTCTTAGGAAGCCTGTGAGCTACAGTAATCACCATTTCCCTTGCCCATTGATGCAATAGTGACTTAAACATTGTGGAAGTAAGCTACAGAGTCTGATTGGATTTAAGTCCTACTGCACAGGACAGACTGCATGCCTGATACTATAACCCTGGCCAAGAATCTGTAGCTGGGACATCATAGGGCTTAAGTGAGAAACTACTACTATTACTTTCTTAAATAGATATAGCATCAAACTTCCTTATAAATACTTATCTTTACACCTGTATATAAATATATCTCTTAGCCCTCATTAGAAAAGTTATGTTTTGTTCACTGCAGTGGTCAGTGATTAATACAGAGACGCACAGCTTCTGTTCAGCTGTGAATGGGACATATATATCACACTTCCTCACCCCAGTCAAGCAATATGTGTGGAAAGACTATAAAAACAGGAGGTCAGGGGGATCTGATGCAAAACAGCCTCTTCTGGTTTTGACAGGACTGTTTTATCAATGAACACACAACAGCTGTGGTTGTCTGCACACGATCAAGCCAATTACCATCCTAGAATAGATGGAAGGTTGATCACAAGACCCCACCCCTAGCTCTGTATTTGATGGCACCTGGAGTTGGTTTTCTTCATGGGTGTTTCCTGGTAGACTGCCAGTGCTCCAGTAGATGGTCCTAAATCCACGTGCATAAGGGTGGCACTAACTGGACTCCTTGGTGAGTTAAAAACTAAGACTGGAAGGGGTAATGGAAGGGCTATCCAGGTGTTGGGGTGGATATGATCAAACTACTCTGTGTGTGGATAAAATTCTCAGACAATAAGTAAAAAATATTATTTGTAAAACACTCTTAAATTAGTAGGTCAAGTAGCTTTGAATAGTTTTGTACTATTTCAATGGAAAAGAACAGCTCCTGTATATTTTATTATACAGGGAGTCAAAGACAGAAGACTGTATCTAAGGACATCTCAGAGTCTAAAGCTCCATGATTCTTTCTTCACAAAAATTGTCTCCATCTAGATATCCTGGAATAGGCCCAAAATATACTATTAAAAATTCTATACTTACCATGAAGTTTGAACTGTGCAACTTCAGTGGTATAAGACCTATCCTGACGCAGGCCGTGCTATGCCAGGACCAGGTTTTCCAGTTTGTTAATGCAAAATGCGAGTCCATATTCCTTCCTAAAAGGAATCTGCAGCAGATAAACTGGACTGTCTTCTACAGAAGAAAACGCACACAAAAAGAACAGTCAGAAGGAATTCAAAAGAAAAGAACCCTCCAGGCAGAGTTTCCAGGGTGCCAACACTGGTGTATCTCTTGCTGATATAATGGCCAGGAGGAATCAGAAACCAGAAGTTAGGAAAGCTCAAGAGAGCAGGCTACCAGGACTGCCAAGGAAGCAAAAAAGGCTAAGCAGGTGTCAAGGAAGAGATCAGTGGCTGCTACCAAGACCCATACAAAGGCAAACAAACAACAAATTGTGAAGCCTGTGAAGATCTCTGATCCCAGAGTCCGTGGAAAATGCTAACTTTGTGCTTAAAGTAAAAATTCATCTCTAACTCTTAAAAAAATTCTACAGGACTACCTACAGCAATTAGAACCAAGAATGGTATTTTAATTACCAGTAAAGATAAGTATCAATAATTTATGAGTAGCTTAGTATGGTGACCCATGCTGGTAATCCCAGCACTCAGGAGGCTGAAGCAGGGGAGTTTGGTGCCTCCACAAAAAAGGATAAAGCCTGAGTCCCTGGAAATGTCAGCGGATTATAAATTTACAGGGTTTTACAAGTAATAATTCTGCTGCTAATAATATGTGTAATTAGGAGAGATTAACATTTTCTCCTCAATAGAATAATCTCTGGGCTATGTCCACTTAGTGTCCCATAGTTCAATGTTTTACGAATAAATCTTCATGAATGTACAATCAAAATTAACCAAGCTGAGCAGCATTTTGCCTGACCTTGCTTTAGCAAGTGCTCTTTCATAAATGAGCTGTGTTTATATGGATTTACATACACTCTTCAGGATGGTTTAGCTATAGTTAGTTGAACTTTCACAGGCAGTTGAACAGCAATGAAAGTGGAAAGCAATGTATTTTATCTCTATAGAGGAAAGTGGACAGAACTAGTGTTTGCTTCTTAACTGCTAGTCCTATCTGCTTAAGTTCACCTGTAACTCATCATACACAGAGAGATAGAAGGATCCATGAGCTAAGATCCTGAAAGCCTTCAGGTTCTGTGTGCTCACTGATTAGAAAAATCAGGGCTTATTGTTTTCTGGGTTTGGTTCCCTGATATATAAACGTAGGGATGGAATAGCCTAGATGATGCCAGATGCTTCTCACAACTAGTACAAAGTCAAAGATCTGTTAGCAAACACCAAGAGGTTTAGGAAGTGGTACACATAAATTTCTCTACACCCACACGTGCTGAGGAATGACTTAGCTGCAGAAAATAGCTATGTTCCTCTCCAAAGACTCAGCTTTCTCCAATGCCAAGCAGCTGTACAGATAGGCAGATGCATCTGTGTTACTACAGAGGAGTGCATCAAGTCGTGTATAATTTAGGAAGCAATGTTTCACTGGGGGATAATTTGGGGGTTTTCACTCTCACATTCTTGTAGACCCAGACACTGCTAATTCCATCTTTCTACATGGATTGTTTTTTCTTATGAGCCATTCCCTCTTCACCACAGTCAGTGACCTTCTGATCAGTCTTTCTGTTCTGGTTTGTTACAACAGCCTTCCAAACCACATTGAGCTTTGTTCCCTTTCACTCTATAGCCCTCCCTTGTCCACGTGGCATTCTATGACACATATCAGGCCATAGTCAAAACCCACTTAGAAAGTCAGCAGCTTCTAGTTACCTTCAGAAGAAATTGTAAAGGACACAGCTTCACTTTGGCATGGTTTGGCCCAGCCTGACCTCTATTCTCAGTTCCTGCCCTGCTGCCTCAACAGTACTCGTCCTCGCCCCACAGAAAGCTAGAACATTAGACTGTTCAGGGAGTATTCTCGGGTGTCGGGAGTTCTCCCATACACCATTTATTTAATCAGAAAATAAAACTTCAAGGAGGCAATGTCAGTGTTGAAGGGAAGTTGGGGAGCCCTGCTGAGGTTCTCTATGTATTCAAGAGGGGAGCAGAGCTTTTCTTATTCATCCAAAGCTGCCTTCAAAGAAACTATACTGTTAATTCCTTACACATGTTAGCCCTTCTCTCTAGAATGTTCTTTTCATTTCACCATTTGAAAATCATTCCTTCTGCTTTTTGTTTCTTTTTTCCATCAAAATACTACTTTTTTTATGACTTTAAAAGATCATTTATATTTTATATTTGTGTTCATGTGTGAGAATATACATGCACACATGGAGGTCAGAGGACAAGCTCACACCTCATATCAGTCCTCATTTCCCCCTTTTGTTTGAGCCAGGGTCTTTATCATTGTGTTTGACAGGCTGGCTGGCCCACAGGCTTCTGGGGGTTCCCTTGTCTTGGCCTTTTATTTTGTCTTAGGAACATTGAGATTATAGACATGTGTTATCACTCCTCAATTTCCACGGTGTGTGGGGATTTTAACTCAGATCCTCACAGCTGGGTGGCAAGTTTTGTCTGTATCCACTGCTCTTGTTTGCCTCTCAGTTACTGTCATAAACACCATGACCAGCAGCGACTTGAGAAAAGAAAGGCTTTATTTCTCCGATCAGCTTACAGTCTGTCACTGAAGGGAAGTCAGGGCAGGAGCTCAAGGCAGGGAACTGGATGAAGGAACTGAAGCAGAGGCCAGGAAGTAGTGCTGTTCACTAGCTTGTTTCTCGTTTTCCATTATTTCTCAGTCGTTTTTTTTTTTTAATACCTTTCTAGACTACTTGCAAAGGAGTGATCCCACCCACAGTGGGCTCGCCCATCCACATCAATCATTAATTCAGGAAATACCCCATACACTTGTCCACAGGGGAAGCAATGGAGGCAATTTCTCAACTGAGGTTCCCTCAGTGAAGCCAGCTTCCTGGCCCAACATTTCTGTTACAGGACTTAATACTGTACAATCAATTATAGTCGAGATAGTTCTGTTAGTACCCAAGAATTCTCCATAACTGTAAATCCACGCCTGGCTTAATGCAGTGCTTCAGCTGTCTTAGGTGCTTACCAAATGTCTTTTAGAATGAATAAATATGAAATTCTAATACTTCTATTTTATCTTTATTATGCTCATTTTGGTAGTTAGATCTCACAGTAAAGTGTCAGATGCAACCACTAAATATTCCACAGTCCTGAAAGCTGGCACAGGAAGGAACTCACAAAAGAGCATAGCTCAAACTTCAAAAATAACTAATTTGTGCTCAGAAACATTATACTACTCATAACAAAATGAATTACTTCTAAAATAAACTGAAAACATCTTCGTGTAAATGACTACATTTTTTTTTCTCCAAATGAGATTGTGTTTAAAAATAGACATTTTTTTTCTATGCTTCTCCAAAAGTAGTTTGCTACCAACCTTGAAGTAAAATAAGTCTCCATTTTTCTGTGAGTACAGGATGGGTTTTTTTTTTTTTCCCTGAGTGAAAGCAGAGGGCTGGGTGGGCTTCAGATAATAGTCATATTTTCAGTTTATTACCAAGGATAACAACTATAAAGGTGACAGAAAAGGGCCCGATAAATGTCTTTTGTGGGACACATTATCACAGTCACACAAGGAGACTCCCAGGCTGACTCAAAGGTGGCGATTTCCATTTGGAAAGAAAGCAAGTATCTCAGCGTCTAACATACAAGTGGGAACTCATGTCTACCGAACCTGCAGATGTTTTTAAAGAAGGTAAATAAAGGACAAATCTTGGCAGCAAATTGATTTACATCTGTGAAATAGCACTAATGCTTTTGGTAGTGATTGTGAAAGACATTGGGCCTCTCTGTTGTCTCTGCAAGTCATTCTTCTCTATCCCCCTCCCCAGTCTCTCATCTCACTTTAGAGACTGGATCATATTTCTAGTGTGGATTGTTTGCTGCATATTTTCACATGACTCTCAAACCCTCTTCACTGCCCAGAATAATTGAGAAGAATCTGTGATAGTCTGTACTTTGAGCAGGAATGCCCTGTCCTGTTCTATGAAACTCCCACAATCCTACACTCTTCAGGGTGTGGATCCATTATCATCTTCCCTGCAAAAGTAGCCTCTTCCAATTCTGATGAATGTCTTCTCTGTGAAAACATTGTGGCTAGTCAAGCAAGTAGTTATGTTCACTGACTGAATGATTGTGGAACAAGAGAGGGTTTTTGCTTGTTTCTGTGTTTACAATGAAACATAAGAATTATCTGCACAAGGCTATTTATTCTGAAAATGCCTATCAAAAGATAATTGGTGTTCTACTAAGGTCAGAAGCAAGACAAAAATATGCACTCTCTCCATTCTCTCCTTTCAATACAGTGCTTGGAGTCTTAGCAAAGGGAGTAAGACAAGTGAAGAGACACAGGGATACTAATAAGACAAGTCAAAGAATCCTTATATGCAGATGATTTGATTTTGTATAAAAAATACTCTAAAGACATGATCAGAAAACTCTACAACTGATAAATAAATTCTGCAAAATGAACATATAAAAATCAGTATTTTTCCAAAATACAAGTGGCCTATGTATCAAGAAAGA
Organism: Cricetomys ansorgei; assembly: GCA_026225945.1. Classification (NCBI taxonomy): domain Eukaryota; kingdom Metazoa; phylum Chordata; class Mammalia; order Rodentia; family Nesomyidae; genus Cricetomys; species Cricetomys ansorgei. The sequence goes on from JAMJFZ010000242.1 coordinate 55,779,312, forward strand.
AATCAGGAAATCAATCCTACTCAGATGTTTGAGAGACAGGGATGTGAACAGCAAGAGTGGACATCTTGCCATCTTCCTGATTTCTGTGGAAACACTGAATTTTTTTTCCATTTAGCCTTAAAAATACTAATTAATAAATATCTTGGAAAAAGTTTAGCTAAGGAAGTGGAACACATATTTAACAAAAACTTAAGACATCAAAGAAACTCAAGATTGCCCAAGATGGAAGGACTACCCATGACCATGGATTGGTAGGATTCATATTGTGAAAATAGCCTTTCTGCCAGAGGTAATTTATAGATTTAATTCAATTCCTCTCAAAATTCCAATGCAATTCATCACAGAAATTGAAAAAAAAAATCTTAAATTTCATTTTGAAACACACACACAAAAATCCCAGGGTAACTAAGACAGTTCTGAACAATAAAAGAACTCTTGGAGATATCACCATTCCTGATTTTAAGTTATATTAAAGAGCTGATTAAAAATCAGCAAGATACTAGTTAAAGAAAACAGGCACATTGGTGAATGAAATAGAATCACAAACCTGGATATAAATCCACACATTCAGTGTCACTCGATTTTTGACAATGAGGCCAAAAATATGTGCTGGAGAAAATACAGCCTCTTCATCAAATGGAGCTGGTCAAACTAGATAGCTACCTGTAGAAAAAGAAACTAGAATCTAACTTCTCGAAATGCACAAAATTCAACTCCAAATAAATTAAGGGAGGACTTTAACACAAGACCCATTACCTTGAGTATGAAAAAGGAGAAAGTAGGGAATAAGATTGAACTTGTAGCCACACTAATGTCTGTATCCTGGTAGCTCAGGCATTAAGACTAAGAACTGACAAATGAGAAGCTGAAAAACTAAGAAGCTTCTGTACCTTAAAAGCCACAATTGTTCAAATGAAGCATCCATTTAGAGGATCAGGCAGAGTGAGCCTGCCAGCCCCCATGTCTACCCCTACACTTCTGGTCTTGGAACAGGACACACATCCTGAATGCTACTCCTCCCCTAACTGTGTCCACCTGACTTGGTTCCACCTAAGGCAAAACCAATCTTTAGGCCCAAACCTACCCTCACAGCTTGTTCAAACCTGCTCTGTCTGTATTAAACACAGCACTAACAAAAGAAGTCCACATGCCCATAACTTATTTAAAAATTAAAACAAAATGAAAAACCAACACATTATATTCCCTGACTCTAAATCTACACGTCTTGTAGAAATATTCACCAATGAGAATTATCTAGATAAATCACAGGACACGCAATTTATAAGAACAATCATAAACTCCGTCAAAGAATTCAAGAAAATAAACATAAGGCTGATGGATATGACAAAGACAATACAGAATTTGAAAACAGAATTCAATCAAAAGAGACATTGGACACTTAGTCCAAGCTGAATGAAGATGGATTGAAAAACCCAGAAACCCAACTAGAAAACTCAAGGGAAAGCCTTACATGTAGAATAAATCAAGCAGAAGGTAGAATATCTGGACTCAAAAACAAATCTTCACAGACTCAAAAAGATTGAAATAATTCTATCTATTCTATCTGACTATAATGCAAAAATAATCTTAAAATTGACAGCAAACAAATCTTTAGTAACTACACAAGCTCATGGAAAATAAACAACTCATTACTGAATGACAAATGGGCAAAAGAAATTAAGGCAGAAATAAAAAAATTCTTGGAACTAAATAAAAATGAAAATACAAAATAACAAAACGTTTTGGACACATTAAAAACAGTCCTATATTGGAAATTTATAGTTCTAAATGCCTACATTATTAACATTAAAACAAGCACAAATAAATGACTTGGTGATATGAATCAAAAATTTGGAAAAAAAAGAACAAATCAAACCAAAATCTGCTACATGGCAAGAAAGAATAAAATTCAGAGCTCAAATTAACTGAATAGTCATAAAGAAAATGATACCAAAATAAATAAAAAAATAATGAAAGAGCTTGTTCTTTGAGAAAATAAAGAATATCCACAGTCTGTTTGCCAGACTTAAAGAAAGAGGCCACAAATTAAAAGAATCAGAAATCAAATGGGAAAAAATTACAACAGAAACCAAAGAAATTCAGAATATTGTTAAGAGTATGCCTTAAAAACCTATACTTCATTAAGCTGGGAATCCTAAAAGGAATGGGTAAATTTGTAGATTCAGATAAATCACTAAGATTAAAACAAGAAAGCGATACCTAAATGGATCCATAGTAAATGAAGATATTGAAATGGTAACAAAGAGCCTTTGGATAAAAACATCTAGGTCCAGCTGGACTCACAGCAGAATTCTACCAGACTTTCTTAAAAGTTATGCAGTCAGTCCTTTTTAAACTACTCAAAAAATGGAAACCAAAGAGTACTCCCAAACTCCTTTTATGAAGCCAATATCACGCTAATACCAAACCCAGGTATAGATAAAAAAAAAAAAAAAAAAAAAAAAAAAAAAACCCTGCAAAGCTTCAAAACTCTTCACTAACTTGCAAACTGTTTACTGACAACAGTATGATAATCAGACAATCAGAAAGATTATCAACTATGACCTAGTTAGCTTTATCCCAAAAACATAGTTTATTCAATATATGGAAATCAATAAATATCATAAATTACACAAATGAACTTCCAGACAAAAATAGCATGACCATCTCAACAGTTGCAGAGAAAGCATTTGATAAAATGCAACATGCCTTCAAAAAAATAGAAGTCCTAGAGAGAGGACTAGAGGGAACATACCTCAACACAATAAAAACTGTATGTGGAAAAACCCACAGCCAACATCATCCTAAATAGAGAAAAAACTTGAAACAATTACACTAAAATCAGGAACAAGGCAATGATGTCCACTATCTCCACCCCCTTTTAATATTGTGCTTGAAATATTATCTGCAACAGTAAGACAAGAGAAAAAAATGAAAGGAATACTTGTAGGAAAAGAAGTCAAACTGTCTATTTGAAGAGGACATGATATTAAAAATAAGAGATGTGAAAAATTCTACCAAGAAAAAACCTCCTAGAAATAATCCTCAATTTCAGCAATGTGGCAGGATAATCAACTTACAAAAATCAGTATCTTTTTATGTACTACCAACAAAAATACAGAGAAAGAGATCATGAATATACCTCCACCTACAATAACCTCAAAAGAAAAAAAAAAAAAAACAACCTAGCAATAAACCTAACCAAGTGAGTGATAGATCTCTGAAATGAAAATTTAAAATCTTTGAAGGACACTAGAAAATGGAAAAACATCTCATGCTTGTGGACTGGGAAAATGAATATTGTGAGAATGGTCATTCTTCCAAAAGCCATTTACAGATTCAGTACAAACCCAAACAAAATCCCCATCTTATTCTTCACTGAAATAAAAAAAATTCATAAAATTCATAATGAACCACAAAAGACCCTGATAATCAAAAGAAGCACTAAGCAAAAAGAACTATGATGGAGGGCTCGCTATTCCATACTTCGAGATACGTTACAGGACTGCGGTGATAAATATAATATGGTGCTACCACCAAAACAGACATGTAGACCAACGGAAGAAAACTGAAAACCCAAAGACGAGCACGAATAATTATTACCATCTAATGTCTAACAAATATGCCAAAAAATGACAAGAGAAAACCTTCCTAATGCTGAGACCCTTTAATACTGTTCCTCATGTTGTAGTGATCCCTAACCATAAAGTGATCTTTCTTGCCACTTAATAACTGTAATTTTGCAACAATTATGAATCATAATGTAAATATGTGATACACCGATGGTTTTAGGTGATCCTGTGAAAGGGTCGTCCAATCCCCAAAGGGGTTGCGACCCACAGGTTGAGAACTGCTACTCTAGGAAATCGAGCTGCTCACATTAAGAAGAATGAACTTAGACCCCCACCAACATCTTGCTTAAAAACTAACTTCAGATAGATCAAAGAATAGGCAGGAATCTTTGTCAACTATATGTCTGACAGAGGCTTAATATCCATAATATACAAAACCTCAAAAACAGAACCATGCAAACAAATGTCCCAAGTGGAAATAGATACACATGTGGAGGCCAGAAATTCATTTTAGATGTCTCATTCTACCACTTTTCACTTCACTTTTTTGAGACAGACTTTCTTACTCACCAATTCAGCTAGACTTGCTGGCTACGGAAGTCAGAAGATCTGCCGGCCCCAGTGAATAGTACTACGACTGGGTTTGTGTGGGCACTGGAGATCTTAACTCAGCAAGCACTTTGTCCAGTGAGCCATATCTCCAGTCATCAAATTTATAAATGCAATTTAATGCTTGCAGTATATTTGTAGGATATTCACCTGTATTTTAGCTAAATTTGGGGAGTGTTTTGCCCTGTTTGTTTATATATTTCAACTTTAAAAACATGACCTAATATTACAGTCACTTAGAAAAAAATTTCACTTGATTTGCATATATGGAAAATACATGTTAATGGTATTATTTATTATTATTTATGATATTAATATGATATTAAACATAAAATACTACTAAATTTGAAGTTAATCTTACTCTACAAAAATACAAATTACACATATACACACATTCTGTGATGTTAAAAAGACAGGAGGTAAATAGGCTTAAAAAATAAAGGCTGCTATATACTAATTCTGGACTAGCATATTAGGACTTTATATGAACTAGACATTTATAGACAGTGTTCATCAGAAAGGTGAGCACTGTGTAAGTCATTCATGTCCACTCTACAGACTGATCAAAGAGGTTCTCAGTTCCCTTTCTCTTTCCTGCTGCTCTTTACTCCATACCACTGGTGGGGTTCTGAGAATCCCTTTGTGGACATAGAGAGCACCAGATCAATACTCTTCAAAGGTCCTTTCCTGCTTCTGAAGTAGAGTTTCAAATCTTTGACATGAGCCACCCAGCTCTGCACTTCTGTTCCTGATTAGATATCTGACTTCACCACTCACTTTTTCTCTACACAAGTCTTACATGTAGGTCGAATTCAACTTGCTGCTTGCAAGAACTTGAGTTCTGCTTCTTCTCCTTTTGGAACTAGCATGATTTTCACATGTCAAAATGCACCAAAATTTCCCAGAAGTAGTTTGCTGCCTCAGCTAAAGTTAGCAATTTGCTTTTTTCTTCTTATGACCCTTATATCACACTGGGTTTCAGTTAAAATTACGATGTTATGGGTACATATAAATTATCACAATAAATGATTGTGTACAGAATTCATTCAGGAAAGGTGTCATTTACTGCTTTGTGAACTACCGTCCTTTTCACAGCTCTATCTTCTCACTATCACACTATGTGCTGAAGAGCTGGCACAGAGTAGGTGCTTAGTAAGAAGGAGCACTGGATAGAATAAATCAACAAACCTTTAATTTTCTAAGTTTTGGTTCTTTGATATCCTAGTAGTCTATATCTTTATGGTGTGTGTGTGGGTGTGCGTGAGTATGTGTGTCGGCGGATGTTCATTTAAGTGTATATGTGTCTCTGTGTGCATATGTATATACATGTGCAGGCCAAAGCTTAGTCTTGGGTATTTTGCTTCAGGAACTGTCCATCTTGTTTTTGTTTGTTTGTTTGTTTGTTTGATTGTTTCTGTTTGGGTTTTGTTATTTTTTCTGAATTTGTTTGCTTGCTATTATTTTTAAGACAAGGTCTCTAGCGTGTCTAGATTAAGAGCCAAAAAGGCCAAGGCAGCATTCTTGCCTCTGAAGCTCATTTCCTAGACCTGTGATTGTGATCAAGGAATTTGACCTCACAGAACTGCAGTTTCTTCCTCTGTAAATAACAAAAAAGAACACACCTGTCTGTGGGTTCATGTGTTCCTTGATAGCAAGTGACAGTACTTCCTTCCTTTTGTGAACACTGCCCTGTCTATCTGCCCTGACAAGATCCTTCCCAGGGAGTAAGACTATTAATCTTCTTGGTTGGATCCTATGTTCTTCAGGCATAGTGGCAATGTCTCTAAGTCACAATTCCATCCATGTTTCCCCTTATGCCATCCAACTGGGAAGCTGACCACCTACACTCTGGTTAAGCTGAAGGCTAGCTAAATAAATGCTGAGTCTGTCCTACCTCCAAAATCTTCTGTCTCCTATGCTGTCTAAATCCTCAGGCCTAAAATGTACCCTCAAAGCCTATTTCATATGAGTCTGAGCTGTAGACTTTCTAGAGGGTTGATACCCGCATTTTCTTTTCCATTTGACTGCTGGTTCTTTGGTGGGTATGTTTTTAGCTATAAACTCTGAAAAGAAGGAGTCAGTGGTTGTATTTGGGCCCCAAATCTGACACATCCTAAGCCACACCCAGAATGTGCCACATGCCAGCTTACTGGATCTGGGGACAATACTTGTAACAGATATATCATCAACTCATGGTAGTTGCTACTAGTAATACACCAGGTTATGAATGAATTGACCTTTGGCCCTGTGTACTTGATCCCAAGTTTATTGGGAAAATATTCTATGGCTGAACATCTGAATGTTTGATTAACAAAAACTGGAACACATTGAGGAATCCTTTATTAGTGAAAATCTTCCCATAGTTCAGTAAGGAAGTAGAAATTAACAAAGAATGTTGATCTCTTCTCTGGGAAAGTCCACTCTGTGGGATGTTCTGATTATAAGCTTGAAATGACTGACTCTCTGACCTTCAAATAGCTAATATGAGTGAGGAAAAGGGGAAAAAAATTCATGAACAGAGTTCTCTACCTGCCTTCCTGGTCTTTCCTTAATGAGTTACAGGAGGAGAAATGGGAGGTATACACTTCCTCAAATCTTTCATATTCTGTGTTAAGTTTCTTTTGGATTCCTCATGCAGGACTGAGTGGAAAGCAATGATACTGTGGGGGACTTGGGCAGCCACATGGCTCTTCTGATAGATTGTAAGAAAGGCTCCAGGAGACATCGTTGTCTAACATACAGTATTTCATTTTTCCGTGCTCAATTTTCCATTACCTTTCCCATCATCGTGTCGTGAACTTCATGCCTGGTGCTTGGAGCACTGGCAGAGGAGTCATACCCATGATAGGGACACTTAACTGGGGGAAAGAACTGTGTGATCCCATATGAACTACAGTGCTGGCTTTGCCAATAATTTGAACAAATGAAATGCTATGAGGTTTCCTACAGAGGAAGACATCTGTAGTGATAAAGTTACAGACCTGTCTCAATAGGTTTCAGTGTCCATAGATTAAATGAATTTGGGTAGATACAGAACTCGAGAAAAGATGTTCTACATATTATTCTTTGAACTTGAATACATCCAGTTCATCCTAAGTTTGCTTATTTGATGTGTGAGCTCTAGCTTCTCAGTAAAACACACACACACACACACACACACACACACACACACACACACACACACACACAAAGCCAGAAAGGAGAGCACCCATTTGCCGCTAACCTCCATAAACAAATTTGTATCGAACAAGAAGAGATTGCTAATCAGCAGTAATCACAGAGTCACAACTTTTGGGTAGAGGCCCTGCCTGGCCAACAGAACTGGCCTAGTTCTTAAGTAAACTAAGAAGTAGGATCAGCAGTGGGTGAAAGACAAGAAGGAAGGACAGCGTCAGCAAAGGTCTTGATGCTACTTGTCAGTCATTATAACAGCTGCCAGGGCTCAGAGGGCTGTAGAGCCTCGGGACTGCAGTGGCCTGGATTTGAGAACATTCCCAAGGCTTTACATCACATACCCAAGATGGTGGTCCTTGCTCATTTGTGTTCTCTGCCCTCTACAGCTCTGGTGAACGTGTTCTTTCCTGGCTGCTTTAAATGCTTTCCTCCCAGAAGGATTACTCATGTACCCTTTGGTCATGCCAGTAATACAACAGACAGCCTCTGCCTGCCTAACGAGGCAGATGATCTCCACATATGGCTCACCAAAGGTACCCACTCCTCAGACAGATCCCTGGAAAGCAGACAGGCCTCTGTGGCATAGCCTTTATACACTTGAAGTACTTAATGCTCACATCTTCTGTATGCAGAATTGTAGGGAAAGAAGAACAGCGATGGGGGGGTGTTTGTATAATAATGCTACCTATTGCATTGGGGTGTACTTTTAAAAATTACCCTCAGAGAACTGTGTGATGGCAGGTATTTTAAACACTGGATCTCAGATGGAAGATGCACAGGTTATCCAGATAAACTGTCTGGAGTCTCAGTGGTTGAATGTACAGAAGTGTACTC